>JAKTRH010000088.1:0-58271 GCA_030579575.1 Sporopachydermia lactativora
GGCTTATATAGGATTGTTTCTGATTCCGAGTTAACTCTAAGTACCGATGTTTCCGGAATAATCAACGATCGTGAGTTTTGGATTTTAGTGGAGTCGATGGTTAGCATTCTGGAACCTCTGAATATTTCATTAAAGCGTTCTCAGAAACCTTCTTTTTTATTATCCGATGCCTGTTTCGAGTGCGTTAACCTTACGTTCCAGACCATCACTTTGGCAAACTCGAATATGGAGGTCATCGGAAGAGGAACTTTGAATTATATTACAACGTGCTGTCAAAAACTTTAATCAAGTTACTTGGAGGATGACATCTATGTATTGGCCCTGTTTTTGGACGTAACTTATTATTGGGAATTATCTACAAGAAGGTTGGAAGATGTAAAAACTCGATTATACAACTACGTTATGGGCCATCAGAGAGTACCAATTGGGTTTTGGAGTAGCGTTGAAAAGGATTTTGATCAATTCGCCAATAATGGAGTTAGAAAGTCAGGTGAAAGCCCCCTGGACTATTGGAAGTCAACCCCGCAGTGTCGCTACTTAGCAAGGTTTGCTGTAGGTATTTTTAGCGTGACGTCAAATGCGATGAGCTGTGAAAGAGTTTTTTCCACAATGGGATGGATCAATTCCCAAAGGAGAAGCCGACTTTCCGTAGATAGTATAAGTGATTGTGCGAGGGTACACAGATACCTAATGCAGAATGACAAATTGATGAGGCAAAAGTCAAATGATCTGGGGTCCTCTGCTGAATCTGATGTGTGGGATGAAGAGTACGAGAAGCAAATCGACGAACAAGTAGAAGCCATGTTGAGAAATAGAAGTTTACGCGTTCAAGATACTATAAAGGACATATGTGATTTATTTGATGGAGATGTTGGGTTGGCACAATTTCTAAAACAAAACTCGACTACTAACTCAGTTGATGAGCCGTGTGAAGGGGCTTATCCTCCAAACTTGCAATTGATTTTCGGTGATGCTCTTTGAGCTAAGTTGTCTGTAATTGATCTGTTTATTTGCTACGTATATTGATTATTGTATTGATTTTTTATATGTTCTTTCGTAGATACCTAAAAAGTTTTTTATTGTGTGAAATAATTTTTCAAATCGCCATCCTAATTAAAGTTTACCTTGCATAATCGTGCATAAAGTTTCCAAAAAGGGAAATAGCCTAATTCTACATTATGTACAGAAACAAAAAGTACTTTTTGTCGCAATAAGTTTTTGTAGTTCATGAAGTCCGATTTTGACTTTTTGCGCCAACCCTGAGTTCAAGAACTCCATTTTTCGGTTTTTGCAACAGCCCTGCAGATCTCCTACAAATAGCTACTATTGACAAGTTGAGGGTGTATGCACATTGAATTACGTTGAATGGATGATTTAAAAGCAACAAAGTGGGATATTTCACTCAAGAACAGACTTCTTATTACAGGATTTTGGGTTTTTCCTTTCCGATTTGCATACTCATCAAGAATCTCTTTATCACACCGATGATCCGCGTTAGGATATAGCAGTGACTTGCGTAGGATGGAAGTATACAATTAGCTAAAGATCAAATTTCCGCAACGTCTTTAACTAAATGAATTATCGTTATGTTCAAAGCTATCTTCCAGGTAACCATCGCTGGGATAGTGCTCAATTGATGTCGCTAGTGCAACTAGTGCAATTAGCTATAAGAGTGTACTTCACCATTTGTACAGCATCAGTTATCACTGCTAAATGTTTCCGCTCTTTGAATCCACTTCTAAAGTATGGGAAAACTTTGACAGGGGCTGAAAACTCCCAGGGGTATTTCATGCGTCTTGTCAATCTCAGAGTACCTAAAAAATGGTTCTATCATTTCTATATCGTCTCAATATTCACCAGTTGCTGTCTTCTGATATCCATATCGTCATTCGCGCGTATGGCGGGCCGGGAATTCAGTTTCTCCGCGAGTATCCCACTGTTTCTCATGTTATTACATGGTATCCGTCGTTTATATGAGTCTTTAGCTGTAAATCACTCTTCATCTAGTGCTATGATACACGTTTCTCACTATCTCGTTGGAATCTCATTTTACGTACTTCAGAATCTTGTAGTCGCTCTTCCTGCATTGCAGGAGTACCTGGACTTGGACATTCGTGACTCTACACACTTTGGCTGGTTGGATCTGATTGGAATTTGCATATTTCTGGCAGCTTCGGTTGATCAATTTCGGAATCACAGACATCTCTCTGGTCTGAAGAAATATTCTTTGCCGAATGCAGGTTCGTTTAAATATGCCTATTCTGCTCACTACACTGATGAGCTTTTCACTTACTTAGCTTTCTGCTTAGTGGGTTCATCCTCACCATACCACAGTATTGTATCTTCTCTGATGGTGTTGATTTGGGTAATCACCAATTTAGGGGTTTCCAGTAATGAAACCTGGGAGTTTTATCGTGCTAAGTTCAAAGACGAGTTTGATCCTTCAGTGTATCGTATTATCCCTTTTGTTTATTGAGTTTATTGAGCCAACAGCCCCTCCCAGCCATATACTTCTACTGCTTAGGAATAGTTTTACCTGTGATAATGGGATGAGTCGTGGGAAGTTCAATATTGTATAGTTGATATTGGAGACTTCAAGGGTTCGCTGGTTGATCGGTGGTTTGAGCTTCGCTATAGCATAACGTTTATAGTCTCCTACTCTGCTTCGTGCGTAAGATATTCTCGAATAATTGCCCCTCGACAGCCTATTCTACTGTGGAAAGATCATACTAATGGAAGCTGTAACGGATTACGTATTACAACAGGAGTTGTGTCGTTGCAGCGTGTGTATCGTAACATGGAATGTAACAATTCGAAGCGTAACATTTGAATTGGATATACGATGGAAGCAGAAGAAAAAGAGGCAGCTAACAGTGGGAGCCCCGAACTTTCACGTTTAAATATTTAAGACATTTCACGTATTCAACTAGAAGAAATCCGATTAACAGTTGAGAGATTCCACAGTCGGATTCTCCGTATTGCATAATATTCTACGGTATCGATAGGATCAGTGGACTGGTAGGTTATTAAGTACAAGTAGTTCGATAGTCCATATCTATAAGTTTTGGAGTCTGAATTTGATTCCATATCTTGCGCTCCTTATGGGCTTCTAGGAAGCTAAAAAGGTAGTTATTCCAGTCAAATCTACTGGAATGTTCTTTTGCTTTTGAATTCAGTACTACTTTTCGACGTTTACCACTATTTTTCTCGGTGAAATCACTTATCAGACGTTCAGTCATTCTCATCACTTCTCACTGTTCCCCGTTTGCACAGCTTCATATCATTTCAGCTTCTCAGCTATCTACGTTCCCACATTACAGTACACTGAACTGTACACACACCCGCGAAGTGAGGTCTGCCAATTGCCACACATTCATTTTCTCAGCACTGGACCGAAAAACTGTTCACAGTTCTCTGAGTCTAAGAAAGAGCCGATCTTACTCCTATCACCCGAATCTCGGCGAGTTTTCCATACGATTCAGCCAAACAAAAGCAACATTTCACTCCAAAGTCACTGAATTCAGTCCCTAAGATCCCGATTTATCCATAAAACATCTCATTTTACAACAAATATCACTCAACCATTCCCACACTCGTCGTATTCCTAGTTGCTTCCCCACATTTCAGTCATTCTCATCGCTCATCGCGTCTCATCCCATTTCTCCTTCCTTTTCCCACCTCCAGCACCCGGTATTCGGACACCGGGCCAGACTTTCTTCTCACCTTTCCGGCATACCTCAGATGAGACATCTGCATATCTTTCAAAGTGCAGGACATCAAACCAGTGAAACGAGAGAAGATTCTCAAATGTATCATTGCATACCAAACCTGTTTCATCTAACTACTCTTTCCTGGTAATTTTCAGCCCCTCCAAGTCACGGAAGTCGCAGAATTCACGCCGAAATAGTGCATTCCAAAACAGTACCAAAAGCCGGCACCTTTTCCGATTACATAATGCTCAAGTGGGCCCATTTTCAGTTGCCCAAGAGGTGAACAAAGGAAAGCGTGAGTTGAGAGATAACAAAGGGTTATAAAGCGATTAACTGAATAACGTATTAACATATAATGGAAGCCTTCAGCCAGCTATCTGCCTATAATAGCTGTCAGGTATCAATTGACCCTGCATTCTGCTTCTCTGCCTCAGAAGAACTGAAGATTCCTCGAGAAAACGACAATTGAGAATGAGTAGACATACTAGAAGAGCCTTTGGGGCATTTTGTCGACTGCCGAGAGCTCAGGGCCGACGGTGGGCTGCCGGAGGTGTTCGTTGGAACAGCAGTGGTGCCGGGAGTGGGCCGAAGAAGTCCTCTGCGATTCGTAAGTGAATCTGAGATGTTTTAGAGGGAGCGAGATGCCTGGGATGTGAGGGGAAAGAAGGAAACAAGGAAATGGAGATGAGAGACGGGGAAATGAGGCATCAACTGATGTTCAATGAGGAGAAATGGGTAAATGTTTTGCAGGAAATGAGTGGGATTGGGTGGAATTGGGTTTATATGGGGGAAATGTGCTTTTTTAGGAGAGAAACTGGAGTTATTATTAGTATTTGAGGGTATTTGAGGGTATTTGAGGGTATTTGAGGGTATTTGAGAGTATTTGATGGCATGTGGGGTATTTATTGGTGTATGAAGGCTGAGTGAATTTTCCTTGACACCCAAAGAATGCCTGGAAGCAAAAGTTTTGAATTTCTTAGTGTTGTGATTTTTCAGACGTTCACTGCTACTGGACGTTTCTTGCGTATTCCGTCTTTTTTCCCCTTTGGCTGATGGAGTATTTTTAGTATCTTTAGCATATTCTGTTGTTTATATCGTAGTTTACAGATGGAGAGTTCATTCCAGTTTGAACTCCTTAATATTGCTGTTATATATGTGTATCCCATCTCCTAATAACTCTGGTGTATGCCCATTTACTATTTGGCGTTTTTTAGTTTACTCATAAGAGGTTTGGCATTCTTTTCTTTTTTTTTTTTTTTTTTTTTTTTTTTTTTTTTTTTTTTCTTTTTTTAATTTTTTTTTTTAATATTGTGGTTATAATTTTTTTTTTGTTTTTTTTTTTTGTTTTTTTTTTTTTTTTTTAATAGGTTTTTTTTTATAAATTTTTTTTTTTGTATTTTGTTTTTTTTTTTTTTTTTTTTTTTTTTTTTTTGTTTTTTTTTTTTTTTTTTTTTTTGTTTTTTTTTTTTTTTTTTTATTTTTTTTTTTTTTTTTTTTTTTTTTTTTTTTTTTTTTTTTTTTTTTTTTCTTTTCGCATTGAGAATTGCTTTTTAAACGATTGGGATGAAATATAATTTTGCATTTCTGTTTACGGATTCTTATTCTTATTTTCAAGATGTTTTTGTTAGAAACTTCTTTGTTTGACATTCAGTTTCTTTTTTTGTTTTGCAGAGGATCTCTGTTGTATTTGATTCTGTATATCCTCTTTATTTAGTCTTTCTGATTTCTCATTTCTCATTTCTCATTTCTCATTTCTCATTTCTCATTTCTCATTTCTCATTTCTCATTTCTCATTTCCAGTCTTTTATCATCCATCCTCCTCTCATTCTGTCTTATTGAAACACCTACTATCGCACTCTGCTCTCCATTCTCTCTGTAAATCTATCCACCCTATGTATTTCTCTGCCCCTTTACATCTCTATTTTCTGTCTTCTCTTTCCTCTCTGTCTTATCTCTTATACCACCATACTTATAGGATTGTTTCATCCTCTGATCTTCTTATCCCCTCATTCCCTCATTCCCTCCCACACTTCTCTCTAGCTTCATACCCCCCTATTCCACCGTATACTGTAATTCTATTCCACATACTAACAACCAGGCGACGCCACACTGCTTGCCACCGGAGCTGTGGCTGCAATCGCTGCCTACTCCGCTTTATCGCCCTCCGCAGCAACTAGTAAACCCAAAACAGAGGCCTCAGAACCCCCCAAATCGACTCTGAAACTCCAGGACTGCGCCACACCGGTATATGCGGACGAAGCTACGCAGCGCCGCGCCTTTGCCGAGATTAAATCCATCGTAGGACCGGATAACGTCTCGGCATCTCCAGCGGAACTCGACGCTCATTCCGATACGTACTTCCAAACTCACCATGCGCCACCCGACGAACGGCCCGCGCTGATTGTTCGGCCCGGATCGACGGAAGAAGTGTCTGCTGTACTCCGAGTGTGCCACAGAGAGAAAATCCCCGTAGTCCCTTTCTCTGGTGGCACATCGCTGGAAGGGCATATCAATCCTACTCGGTGCGGGATTACCTTGGATATGTCACGGATGGATTCTATCTTAGCACTGCATAAGGAGGATTTAGACGTTGTAGTACAACCTGCTGTAGGATGGGAGGATCTTGACGAGTTTCTAGCGGATCAGGGGCTGTTATTTGGCCCAGATCCTGGTCCTGGAGCTGAGATTGGCGGGATGATTGGTACCGCTTGTTCCGGGACGAATGCCGCTCGGTACGGGACAATGCGGGAGAATGTTTTGGCAGTAACGGCAGTATTAGCCGATGGTACAATAGTGAAAACTCGGCAGCGGCCGCGGAAGTCCTCCGCTGGGTATAATTTAACTGGTTTGTTTGTAGGATCTGAAGGAACGTTAGCAGTTATAACAGAAGCAGTATTAAAGCTGCATGTTCGGCCTGCTCACGAAACTGTGGCTGTTGTTAGTTTCCCCTCTGTTCGGGCCGCATCGGATACAGTAACGGAAGTAGTACAACAAGGGATTCTTGTAAACGCTGTAGAATTACTAGATGCTAATATGATGAGGTTTGTAAACGAAGCTGGGACGACATCTCGGCAATGGCGGGAGCAGCCGACTTTGTTTTTCAAATTCGGTGGCACAGAAGCCGGTGTGGCTGAAACTGTGGCTGCAGTTAAAGAGATTTCGCATCGGCATGAAAGTCAGCAGTTTGAATTTGCTCGAAATGCCGATGAGATGGCGGAATTGTGGTCAGCTCGGAAGAATGCTTTGTGGTCAACTATCGACTACGGCAGACTGCATAATCCGAAAACCGAAATCTGGACCACAGACGTAGCAGTTCCGATCTCCCGATTAGCGGAAATGGTGGAAGAATCAGCTGAAGATTTCGTAGCTTCTGGGTTAGAAACATCGATCGTAGGCCACGTAGGTGACGGGAACTTTCATGCGTTCATTTTGTATGACCCGTCGCAACATGAGACGGCCCATAAGCTGGTGGATCGGATGGTGGAACGGGCGTTGCGGCTGGAAGGCACGTGCACTGGTGAACACGGCGTGGGTATCGGGAAACGGGATTACCTTTTGCGGGAAGTAGGAGAAGAAGCAGTGGATACTATGAGGAAAGTGAAAGCGGCATTGGATCCACAGATGTTGCTGAATACTGATAAAGTGTTTAGAGTGGATCCGAATGAGAAGTCTGGTATTTAGACGAGCTGAGCCGAGCTGAGCCTATCTGGGCCAAACGAATGGCGAAGGCAGCAGCAAGGAAGTACATAAAATTATTTAGTTGATTGAAGTTTATTGAGTTTTTCAAAGCACGGAGTAGTATAAGTAGTGAGAACAGGTGAAAATGAGGAGGGAGGGTATTCCGTGGAAATAGGGAGGGAGTTGTAGTAGATTGAGGAGTAAAATAGGGGGATGGGGATGGAGATTAAGGCGATATTGAAGTAAAAAGTGAGGAAGAAGTGAATTATGAGAGGCTCTGAGATCAACAGAGGGTGGAAATCGTCAATGAAGAAGTGATTTCAGTGAAATTGAAGATATCCTGATTAGAAACTGTTTGGCTATTGGCCGGAAATGGAAAGGAAAAGGAGAGAAAGAATATTTGGCAATTTAGCGACGCTGGGAAAGCAGATAACCAAGAATGGGGATTGAATGAACAGTTGAAAGCTCACGGAATGAACAAGCTGGAAAGAGAAGGAAGGGAGGAAAATAGAAAAAGCGGAAGCAGCGCGGGAAATGGCAATTACTGTAGGAAAAAAAAAGAGTAGCTGGGAAAGACAGGTTCGAGATTTGGGATATCTGGTTGCAGAGAACTTGAAAACCTGAAACATTAAATTAAGAGAGATAGGAATATCCATTCTTTGAACTGACCAGAGCTTAGAATGGAGTGAAGACTATACAAACACTGCTAATGAAGCTGGGTGTTCTCAGAAGAGACGACGGCCATTTCATAAGAACCCAGCTCTGTTTATTAATCAACTCAAGCCTATACCAGCAGCAAGGAACAATCATACATACAGATGTGGCTATCGTTGATAAGGATACCCCTACTCTATACTTGAAAGGTAATACACACTCTACGACTTTACAACATACTATGATCAACATTCCAATAGCTGGTAATGCTTATTGGAAGTTCTGGTCATCAAAACAGTCAACTGCTGATGGTTTAGTGAATAATTATCCACTTCTACGAAGATTGAAGCCCCAATTTCATTTCAAAGACTATATATACATTGGTAAATTGAGAATGCAGGCAGTGATTTACCAGTTACTTCTGATTTACGCTGGAATCTCTACTAAGTATCTCTATTTAATAAAATGACGGAATTTCGGGAAGATATATTCGACAGTTTATCCTAAAAGATGGACAGAATTCAAGGATGGATTTCAGGGTTAAACTCTGATCCGTCACAATACTCTCCAATCAGATGACTGAAAGAGGAGTGAAAAGAGTTAATGATAATTTATTAAAAGCTATCGCTTTAGCAATTGTATGCTGATGTTTCCAGCCGATAGGCAGTGGGGGACATTGAAGTGCTATAGATATTGAGGAAGATGGAATATTTTGCTCCGGAAGAAGCACACATCGACACTACTGTAACCAGGAATTTGAATTCCAGTTGGATAAGCCTCCAGAATTCTGTCTGACAATTCCAACACCGAGCGGAGTACTTCGTTGCTCTTCCGTTCCGTTCCGCTCCGTTCCGCTCCGTTCCGCTCCGATCCGACGTAATCTTTAACGATGAGCTAATCAGAAAAGACAGTGTATTTCAGATTACGTCATGCGCTAATTCACCCTTTCAACCCAGCCTCAGATCACAAGTATCGCAGACTCTCAGAGTACACCAGCTAAAAGCCAACTATAGCCCATCTCAGTCTGTATATAACCTATATCTCCATTACATCCTCTACTACTAAATCTAGTCCTCTCCCTTCTCCTCCCCCTCCTCCTTCTACATCTTCCTCATTTCTCATCACTCATCTCTTTCCCGATTACGTAACCACATAATACTGCACCCACCCATCAAATCGCGAAATTCGGCGATCCTCCGTCTTCCGCGTCCCGGGCGAATTGAAAGCTCCGATGGCCGAAAACTCGGTGATATTCGGCATAATTCAAACAAAATCTCCTATTTTTCAACTCTCTATAAAACCCTTAGCTATCAAACCACACAAAAATGTCCGAATACTCCACGAAAACTGTTGTACAATTGAAGGAACTGCTGAAAACCCGTGGGCTCCCCACGGCTGGCAAGAAAGAAGAATTGGTGCAGCGATTGACGGAATCCGATGCTTCCGGGGCTGACGGTTCTGTGGATACCGAAGTTTCCACCACAGAAACCAAACCAGCCGATGAAGAAACCGCAAAACCAGACACTAATACTTCGGAAAGTACTGAAACGAAACCAGTTGAATCATCGGAATCTACTGGGAATGCCGAGAATTCAGCCACAAATGATTCCGCTGCTTCTGCTGCTGCCACAGAACACAAACAGGAACCCGAAGCTCCGCCCAGCGAAACCCCCGAACAGAAAATGCAGAAACAACTCGCAGAACTCGAGAAAAGAATCGCTAGAGCTAAAAGATTCGGTGACACGGAAACGGAGAAAGAAGCGGAACGGCTGATGGCCCGAATCAAGAAATTCGGAGTTCCCGAAGCGGATTTCCAGTTTGGCATTGCCAGCAGCGGTCTCAGCACGGAATTGAAGATTCAAAAGCGTGGGAGGGGAAATGAAAAGCCGAGAAGGAAATCTGTGAATGAGAAGGTCGTCGGGAAAGTTAGCGGGAAGGCTAGCGGGGGTTCTGTGGCTGCGGTGAATTTGGCGAGTGCCGATAAGGAGAAGATTGAGGCTCGGCGGGCTAAGTTTGGTACTGTTCCGTTGTAAGTGGCTGAAATGTGGCTGAAAGTGGCTGAAAGTGGTGGAAAAAATGACTAAAAAGGAGATGGAAGCATCTCGGATGCTGATTGTGGCTGTTATTGGATGTTCCAGTGGCCGAAACGGATGTATGCCGAGTGTATTGTTAGTTTCGAGCTGAAGTTCGGTTCGGTAGAAAAAAGTGTACTACTATTATTATTATTTGATATTGTACTGTAGGGAGAGATGGGAAGAGATGGGAGTTGTGGGGTTTTGGAGTTTTGGAGCGGAAAGTAGAGGAAACTGGAGGGTTGTGGGGTTCGTAAGGGATTTCTGGTTAGAATTATAGGTGGAACTTGGTAATTTTCGGGGAGATGAGATCTTTCCTTGCGCTGGAGGTTTATTGAATTGACGGAATTATTATGGATTTATATTACAAATCACTACTAGGAGAGGTGAGGAATACTTGTAAATGCAATTCTGGTGGACGTTTCGTGTGGCTGATTGTAGAAGAAGGCTGTAAAATTTACTGCAAATTCCACTAATAATTACAGAAGAAGGAGATGGAATTTGCAGCATATTTTACATCAAACTCTACTAATAACTGCAGAAAGTGGCTGTAAAAGCAGTAAAATTTAACTATAGATTTTACTGCAAATTCTACTTTTAATTGTAGAAGAAGGCTGTAAAGGCTGTCGTATTCTATACTGATATGGAGTATGCTGTTGCTTTATTTCCACTGATTAACAGCTGAAAGAACTGTGCTAAGTGAGCAATATTCCTCATATCCCTATCTTTTCTCATATTCTATTTGTCATATCTTCCTCTACCTTCTCAGGCCGCTTGCTTTTCTCGCTATTGTTTATAAAATCCTTTGACTCCTTGGACTCTTTGAACTCCCTGGACGATTGTTCAATTTGGGCATTCCTCGCTATCTTTCTGAACAGAGAAGAGGATCAAGAATGACAAGCCAAGTTGAGCCAAGCTGAATCGTTACAATAGCAATGTAATAAAGCAGAAGCTTAGAATTTTCTTTCCGTGTGCTACAAAAAGATTACTGAAAGAAATACGGCTGTCTTTTTAATCAGACGGCTATGGAGGTCTGACGGTAGAAGGAGGAATTCTGAATGCTGCGTCATCCCGCTGCTGAGAGTGAATTCTGACTACCTGGTTTTCTTGTTCTTTTTCTGTTTCCTGGCTAACGCAGGCTTTCCCGTTTTTGAGAATTCTACTAGACGAAGTTTGGATTAAAAGGTGGGAATCAGGAATTAGAACTTAGCAGGTAGAAAGAAGAAGACTGGCAGTCATTGCAGGTCATCAGTGAAGGTATTTGCTGTCTATATGTGAATTAGAAAATTGGCTAAGCTGTCTTTTTAACGACTGAAAGGCTGGTGATGAGATGATAACTGAGGGCTAGACTCGTTGAGAGTCGTATCACGAACTACATTCATGGGTAGATTGTTGTGTTTCTCTCTGGAGAGGTTTGAAAGGTACTAAAGAGATTGCTGTATTTTGTGTCTCATTCTCCGTGGTTTCTGTAGTGATTTACCGTGATTAATTGTTTAGCAGGTCGAGTCCTTATGGCTTTTCATTCCGGGATATCCTATTTGATAGTTTTCCTTCTTATATTTTCCTTTTTCTCTTTCCTTCTCCGGATTTTTTGGGTTCTATTCTGGTCCGCTGAACAGCCGAATGGCCAGCCTCGATCTCAACGGTTCAGCAAACAGAAAGTCAGAATATCATAGCTGCATTTCCGCTGAGTTGCAGATAGCAGCCTTTTATTATACCTTTTATTTATGTCCTTCATTTTCCCTATTTTGTATACTTACTCTGATGTTCCCTGCGTTTGAAAGTCGTCTTATGAGTTCATATTTTAATGGTCTATGGAATTGGCGGGGGAAAGTCTGAGAGATATGGAACAGTAAAGGTTGGAAACAGTCGGAACTGGTAAGAATCTGTAGGAGGTGTCTTAAGGAGTTTCAAGGAATCTGAGAATACATATTAATAACTACAGAGACAGATTTCTTGCTGATTCTCCTGCCTCAGTTCGAGTTTCTTGCTCTCTGCTGTCTGCCGAGTTTCCCCTCCGGATTTCCCTTCCGGATTGCCCTCTATCAACCGATCTTATTTTTATATTCTATCCCATCTGCTAATTTATTTTGGCTTCTTAGGTCTTTTCCTCATATTTACTGTGAAAAGCCGTATTAAGAGTCTAAACGTGTGCTGACTGTTGAATTCCCCTCCCTTCTCATCTTAATTTCCCGCTTTTCGCCCTCGAAGTCAGTCATTTCGTCTTCCTACTCTTTATACTGTGATATTTCTGGTGAGTAAGAAGTCTTTTGAATGATTTTACAGTTTTATGTCTACCTGTGCTTCTTTGATCATTTATATTGCTTTTCTTTTGTTGGAATTCTTTCAGTTTTGTTTGAAGACGAACAGTTTGACATTAATTATGTTTGATTATTTTGAATTCAGCGGAATTACTTTTGATGTATCTCTTGTTTGATGGTTCATTGATATTCTCTCAGTTTGTTAACGATTTGTTAGCTGCTTTTCAAGGAACGCTTCAACTTCCTCTCAACTATCTTTCAACTACATTTGAGCCACATTGTACTGTATTGTATTATATAGTATAGTATTGTATAGTATTCTATCGTATTCTGTTAAATACCACTGCTTGTTCCCTGAGTTTTTCTGCTTTTCCCTTATGTTGTTACTTGTCTTGGTGATATTTTGATACTCCAGTTAAAGTCTTCTATTTTGTATTCGCTAGAGACATGGATATTCCAGATCTGTGTTTTGTGTTCTATGTTATTCCGTCTTCCGTCTTCCGTCTTCCGTCTTCCGAACTTCCCAACCTCTGATTTTCTTCTCCTCTCTTTTCCTCCCTTTCTCCTCCTCCTACGCCACTCAATAAAACCCCTCATAAGTTTATTCTATACAAAAATGAAAATCATCTATTCTATACATCCGCCCACTTCACTATCTGGCGCTCCTTATCGTACTCTCCGTATCTACGTACGGCACAATCTCCTCATCCAGGAAACTGTCCAGCAACTCCGCGGATCCCCCGCGCTGAGCTACAAATGCTTTAAGTAATTTTGCCGCTTCCACAACCTCGGAATCGGTTAAATTTTTCATCCTTTCTCGGATATTCTGAGACTTCCGCTGAGCCAATTCGTCGGGCCGCAGCAATTCCGCTTCCGTTTCTGCGTAATTGACATTCGAACGAGTATTCAACGGTTCTCCCGCGTATTTTTCCGGGTAAAACTTCCGATCTACAGTTTGGAAAATCTCTTCCGTCGTCATAAACCTCCCATTAACGGTTTCCGACGGAGCATCCACTAAAACTTCCGCGTATTTCCGTAGTGCCGCGGGTGAAAACCCTTCATTTTCCTGTGGCGGCCCCGCGGGACTCCATTCTTTCAGATCCTTGCGGAGAAGGCACCGAACTGAGTATTCGCTGTTGGGGTATTTCGCTGCCACGGCTCGTACAAACTGTGACACGGCAGTTGCCACAGAATCCAGCACGGCGCATTTGTAGTACATAGCCATTGGTGGTACAAAAAACCCTGCCGCACCCATTGGGATGTCTTTCGTCTTTGTGGGGCCTCCGTCGGATTCTCGGCTGGGCTCTTCCGACTGCATTCTTTCAGCGGGGAAGAAGCACGTGAATCCGGCGCGGAAGAAACATCCGTCGATGTCTGGCACGCTGGCCCACGCCTGCCACAGCATTTTAATGAATTCCGCTGCGGAGATGTCGAATGTTTGTGACACTGTCCGCAAGTCCAGCGGGGTAGACGGAGGCACAGCTGCGGGGTACGGCGGTCCCGAATGGGGGGCAGAATGCGGGGCAGCGGGGTAACCCAGAGATTCCATTTCTGTACCAAACGCGTAAGCAAATCCAGAAGATGCTGACGCGTTTGAATTCGTGTTTGTATTACTATTTCTATTTGTATTTGCCCCCATAATCATTTGTGAAACTTCATTTCTGTGTTCAGCGGGGTTTCCCCGCTCAATACCCGTTTGTGGTTCTGTATCACTTCCGGCATCCACAAGCAGCCTTCGGACGCACCGCTGAAGCATCAAACACCGCACAACCCCGCGGAGATTCGCAGCCAGCCCGCAGTCAAACGGAGTTGGCGCATAAGACGGGAAAACGCGGATAAGCGAATGGCGCAGTTCAGGACTGCCACCGCGCGCTGCGCCACGCGGGAAGGACATAATCCCGCCGAAATCGTCAAAAGACGCGTCAATCACGTGGCGCAGCTGCTCCTGATCTACTAATTTTACTAGCGAACTGTCTAAAAACAGTACAGCTTTGCGGTTCGGTCGCAAACCCGAGAAACGGCTCATTTCGGCGTCAAACCTACGGAAGAAATCCAATAGAATTTCTGTGGAGATAGAAAACGGGGTTGGGTGGTAATAGTATCGGGAAATGATCCCGTCGATCTCCTGCGGCGATAACCCCGCAGCTGATCGGTTATAGAATCTGCTGGGCCGCGGGGTTGTATCCGAGTTCGGAATAGGATTTGTGGCTAAAGCTCGGCGTAAAATATCCGGTTCAACGGTTCCGATAAGCAATGGTTCGAGTTTTTCGGAACCGTTTGCGTTTGTACAAACTGCTAATGCAAATCTGTGACTTCTATGGAAATTATTAGGTAGAAACTCTTGAAATGTTACAAAAGGTGAAGTATCCGAGCAAATGCCTACTAAATCAAGGAAAAACACTTCTTCCGGTCGGAATTCTTCGTTTAAAGACGCTAAAGGATCCACCCAATGCGCGGAACCGGAATTAGAACCGGAATTTGACCCGGAATTGGTCCCAGAACCGGAATTAGCAGCGTCTTCACCCATATTTTTAACAGTACGACGGATATTATTACGGCGTTTGAAAGAATCAATCATGCCGGAAGACACAATGACTTTTTCATGGTTCGGAACGCCGAAAAGCTCGGCATATTTTTGATAAGTGAGTTTTATCATATCCCCAGTTACATATTTGCCCTTTTTATATAAATTATTCAATTCCTGTTCCGTTGCGACTGTTACTTCTGGGAATTTGAAAGTTCGGATTCTTTTCGAGTTTTTCAGGCTGAAATCTTTGCGTACTGCTTGGCGGATTTGTTCTTCTTTGTTGAGCCATTCGGATAAAGCGGAAGTGGAGATGGAGAAAAGTCCGAGTTGTTTAAAATGTTTAACGGTTTTAATTTGGGATTTCCCTGATGATTTGTGGTACCATTCGATTACTTGGAGTTTCTGTTGGTAAGTTGGGCGGCCTCTTTTTGAGGCGTTTGGAGCGGAAGCCGAGTTTTGCGGTGCTGCGCCACCGGATTGGCCCGAAGAGGTTCCGCTGGGGGCGTTGGAGGCGTTGGAGGCGTTGGAGGCGTTGGAAGAAACTGCTGAGCCACCGGAGAAGCTTGAAGGGTCTGAGGGTCTGAAAGCGGAAGTAGAAGTGTAAGATGCGCCACTGGAAGGTCTGGAAGTGGCGATATTTGCAGTAGAATTCCCAAATGAGCCATCTGAGCCACCAGCTGAGCCACCAGAAGCATCAAAAGTCCCAGCTGAGCCACTGAAACCGCCAGAAGTTCTGTAATTCCCTATAGAAGCGGCGGAATCCACTGGGACTGCGCCGCTATTGTGGCTGAAATGTCCATAATAATTCACTGAGCCACCAGAAGAGTCACCTGAGCCACCGGAATTGCCACCAATAGTACCAAAAGCGGCCATTGCGCCACCAGAACGGAACTGGCTATTTCCAGAAACGGCAAATCGACTCCCTGATCCGCCATTTGCGCCTCCAGAATGCACCATACCACTAAAACCATCACCGGCTGCCCCGCGGCTAGACTGATTCGTTTGTGCACCCTCGGGAGACGCCGCATACGGCGCCGGTTCCGATATACTGCCCATATGACTCATAGAGCCGAAAGCCCCCATCGGGCCGAGATATCCGAAGGGATCAGCATGTGACGAAGTAGAAGCATGTGCTAATTGTTGATGTATTGCGCCGTTATTAGGCTGAACTTGAGCGTCGGAAACGAGTTCGAGAGAGTCGAAAGACGGGATCGGCACGTCTCGGAAGCCGCCGGAGCCACCGGAGCCACCGGAGGTTTGTTGGGCTGCTGTGCCTGCCGAATGGGAGGAATCCGGCGGGCCGTAGCGGGGGTAATCGTGGGGGTGATTCATGTGCTGTAGTTTGTGGGCATTATTCTAAGTGGGGGTGGGGTAAAAACGGCGGAAAACGGCGGGAAAATTCGGAAGTTACAAAAAGAATGGTGAATTTAGTAGTGTTAAACGATTTTGTGGTATGTTTACAAAATCGCGGATCGGAAAAAATGGCCGAAGGTATCGGAAATTAGATTTTGTAATCTTTGTGTAATGAGAGTAAGTAGGTTGCGGGAAACCGGAGAACATTTGTGAGATAAGGTTCGAGTTTAGCGCCAGGCGTTGCCAAACGTTGATCCCAATACAGGAGGTGTACGGAGGGGTTCTTGAAGCTTGTTGAAGGGAAAGCATTGGAGGGAAAGCAGGAAAAGGGTGTCAGAATAGAGCTTCTGTGTACTGGATTTGGTGGTTATATACTGTAAATCAAGAGTATAAACCTGTGTGTTGCTTCTCATGGGTTTTCAATAGTGAAAGGCCTATAACTCCTGTAATTGGCTCGGATCGCCCAGCAGGTACCTTCGGAAAAGCCTACTCGTTTTCGTTTACGTACACGTACTAATTGGACAAATTGGTCGATGAAACACTCATATTCATATGTAGCACGGCTTGTGTACATATGCACGACAAAGTTTGCTATAAACCTTATCCGGTATTTCCGTACATAGAAAAAGAAAATCTCAACATAACCGAGACAAGTTCGACGCAGAACAGCATAATAATTGGAAGAAGCGACAACTGCGATGGAACTAACGGAAGGAACAGAAGCGGAACTTGCTGCAGATCTTCTAGTGCAGCCGGAGATGCATTAGATCTTACTCCCGAGATTTTAGGCAATCTGACGGAAGCTGTAGATGCCTATTAGCCAGACTAATGCGGGTATGTTCGGAGATCTCGGAACTTTTACACTTTCGGCTTGTTCCGCTTCCCCATCTGCTGAGTCAACTGCGATAAATCATGGCATGCAAAGGATGGGAGAAGGATCTGTGGCAGGGACCGTTTACACGGCAGAAACTCTTGTATAGAAGCAATACAGTATAGTGTTCCAGTTCGTAGGCAATGGAAGCCCAAAGGTAGACGGAATATCGTGTGTCCGTTTCAGCTTTCGGCTTTAAGTTATCTGTATCTTTCAGTTATGGGTCTGATTATGTGGAGTGATACTTCATCTTGAAATGAAGGAAGCTCCGAGGCTGGTGAGTATTAGCTGGAGCCAATCATGACTGGTTGGTAGATGAGAAGGACTATAAGCTGGGGGAAACTCCTGTAGTAGCATTCAGTAGTATATAGTATGCATGTAGTATTTATGTAGTATGTATATACTGTGTAATTCTATCAAAAAAGCTCTATTAAATACGTTTGTGCTTTACCCTGGAAGACGGGTAGTTCGGTAAGCGGAAGAAAAACGGAATTTTCCATTCAAACGGATTAATGCCTTTCAGATTACGTGATCTTTTGTTGGTTTACATTGGAAGCAACGATTCAAGACATTTTGATCGTTTATTAGAGGTTTTTGCTAGTGATAGGAAACCGATAACGAGAGAGATAAAAGGTTTTAACCGATTCTCCGTTTCTGTATATGTGTATGCTTGCTTTCCCGCGAATAATGTGCGTTTCGGTCTGCTCCTTTCTCAATGAGAAGGGGATCGGAGTTTCCATTGTTTCACTACTGGATGTGCTAGTAGGCAGCCCATAATGTACTCATTCAACAACAAAGCAGCACAGGACATTTCTATACTATCAAATATCAACTTATACCCCGGTGGTGATATGAACTGAGCTGTTGATAACTGTGATTATCGTCAATGAGCCCAGAAATAGATATAATCCAGATTATATAATCACATATTTCTACTTCTCCGGGCTTTCTGTTTTTATCGTACAACTCTCGCTTGAGCCAGGTACCCAATACTTATTAGCATAAACTTTGGATATGTTCTTATAGTGCACTGAGACTCTGACAGTTGACAACTGGAATCTCTTCAGACTGTTTTACCCTCGTACTTATTGCTCCCTGAACGTCTCATTTCCCGTGTCGGTGGACAGCCCTTCCACAACATGTGAAAACCACAGATCTCGCATATAATTGCATCTGGAGTGCATCGAGGAACAACTTAATTTATACTATGGGATGCTCGGTGAAAAATTACTCGGAACAACCGTTTCAACTTTCTAGATCAGAAAGGCTCCGGTAATTGAATTTTATTGCTCCATTTCCTTTATATTTCATCGTAGTTTTCGAAGACCCGATCTTTCGGTTCTATCCCGCGCTTCAGGGCCAACTTCATGGTGTATATCTTACAGTATATACGATTCTCCCTTCTTTCAAACTCCAAACTCCATAAGTTCCTCCCGGTAGTCAAATAGCTATTGATAGATCTATAAAACTCAAACTTTTCCTTATCGGCTCATTCCAGCGTAGAATTTGAACAAATCATCATGGCCATTTTTCCTGTTCAGCCCTTCCTTACAGTTCATTTCCACTCATAATAAGGTAGATAGTAAGGTGCGAATCTCTACAGTATCATCTTTCGCGATATTTACACCGTTTTCCAGTTTCCCCAGCATAACTCCATAGAATCTAGAAATATCTATGAGGATCCTACTTCCTCTGTAGACCTTTTTACTCCGTGATGATCATGGCAGAGGGAAGTCCCTTCCGCTGTTCTTTCCTGCTATTCTTTTGAAATGTAATGAATCAAACATCTACCTAACCCTGTAGGATACTCCTTCTTTTTTCCTTCTTTCGTAGAACGGAGAAGTTCATACGTGGTCAGTGAAAAGTATCAAACCTTCCTTCCTGATCACGTATTTCCACTTACTGCTTACATTATCTTCTATAATGTCCGTTAGTTGCAAAATACAGCCGTCATAGCCTGCCAGTATCCTGTCGAGGCCGAAGTTAGTACTTTTCCCCCGGTATTTCCTTATTTAATGTTCATTAGCATTGATAAAACGCTCAACACATTCAACAGCGGTTTTCTGGTATAATTCATCAATTCAAATGAAAATCAATTGCAAATTCTCGTATCCTTTTCTTGTAACACAGAGAAGCACTCAGATCTCTCATTCCATCCTTCCTTTCCCTTTCTACCCCTCTCATTCCACATTATAAATCCTACAATCTACAAATCTTTCAGTGCAAATCCATGTATTCCAAAACTAAATCTTAGCCTTAAACTGATCCTCAGTAACACCCGCACCCATAGCAGCTGTACTAGTAACACCACCAGTAATCATCTTCAAGATATTATCAATGTACTCAGCACCTGACCATTTCTGATGCTTCAATACTTCAACACCCAATTCTGCTTCAGGCTTCTGAACATACTGTCCATAGTACTTCATACCTTGCTCAGAGTATCCCTTAGCAAAGGAATCAGCAGCCAAAGCTGTAGTATGCAACCCAGCCAGCGTAATAAACTGCCAGACATATCCAAGCTTCGCCAATCTCTGAATATAAGTTCTCTGCTCTTCAGGCTCCATAGCCAGATTCCAGTTGAAAGAGGGAGACAAATTATAAGCCAGCCACTGTTCAGGGTATGCTTCCTTCACTCCCTTGGCAAATTCCTCGGCCTGTTTGTAGTCAGGAAGCTTGGATTCCATCCAAATCAAGTCTGCATAAGGAGCATAAGCTCTAGCACGGTTCACAGCGCACTGAGTACCTCCACGGTACTTGTAGTATCCCTCACGAACCCGTGGTTTCTCCCAGTCAAAGTAGATATCTTTTCCCAGTAATTTTTTAGCCAAAGAGCGAGCTTCAGCGTTTGAAGTGTTAGTCAGAGGTCCAACTTTAGCATTGAATTCAGCAATCAAAGCTTCCTTATTAGCATATCCGCCTGCGGCAATTTCGTCCAACACAGCTTCGTGGAACAGCTTAAGACCAGCAGCTTCGTTCCAAGCAGCTTCTACAGCAGCCAAATCAGCTCCAGTCTTACCAGAACGTTCAGCTTCCACCATAACGTCCACCAAAGGAGGAATATTAGGATTAGTACTGCCTACAATAAAGTAATGATCTCTGTAGTCGATAGTAGAAGTAAGCAGAGTAGCAGCTTCAGAATCGGTTCTAGCAACGCAAACTAAATCAGAGCCAAAGATATCAGCCGCAGCTCTGATAGCAACTAACCGGTTAATGTGTTCCTGCACAGGAACCAGCACTTTGCCTGCCATATGACCGCATTTCTTAGTACCAGGGGCCTGATCTTCGATATGGATACCAGCAGCACCGCGTTCAATAAACATTTTCGTCAGTTTAACGATAGCAGTGAGACCGCCATGTCCAGTATCAGCGTCGGCAATAATAGGTCTGAGAAAGTCGATATAGTTGAGTTTTGCTCTCTCAGAAATAGGCAGAGAAAGTCTCTCTTCACGCTGTTTCCTGTCGTGGAACTGCTGAGCAAAGAACAAATGTTCTACTTTATTAGGCACAGTGTCCATAGGGTAGTCAGCCAAATCCGGGGAAGGTTCGTTAGAAGTAGAAGCAGTAGAAGAAGACTGCCAGCCGGAAACGTAAACGGTATCCAAGTATTTAGCCATTTGAGTGACTTGAACCGGGTCAAGGGCACCAAAAGTGAATGAGCAACTGCGGTTCTTGTCGTGTTCTTCAAGTAGTTTGTATAGTTTGCGGGCTTGAATAGAGGAAGGATATTCAGTTAAGAGATTACCTCTCTTCTTTACAATTTCTTCAGCGGAGTATACACGCTTAGTTTTGCGCCATCGTGGCTGGGACCACCATTTCTTAACCTGTGCGACTTCCGCTTCGTAGGCAGCCTGTTCGGCTTTCAAATCGATCTTCGTATAGGCACCCATGATGAATTAGAAGTATTGATAGGCTGTGCTGGCTTGCAAGTCAGTTGATGAGATCTGCAGGGTTGTAGGGATGAATAAAATCTGGGGTAATGATTGTGGATGATGGAAAAGGTGGGATTAAGCCGTTATTTATGTGTTTGTGTTAAAATCTAATGAAATATGTGTCCAGCGTAATTGCGAAATTTGTGGAGCGCTGAGGTTCTTGGATTAAGGTTAGAGTTATGGGACCCGGGGAGATGTGTACGGAAGCCTGTGGGACGTCCCGGTTTGTCGGCTCAGCAAAGCGGTCTGAGATGAGACGGGGGGCGGTGAAGCTGGTCGGAGAGAGGTGATGGGTGGAGCTTGGAAATCGGGTAGTTTGGGGGTATATAGTGGGGTAGGTGGCATACACAAGTGAGGTTTTGAGACTATTTGACGGTTTGGTACTTTTGGAACGTTCACTGGCTACCCTGCCTCCTAGCTTGATGGTCTCCTCGGAGGCCTGTCAACGGTGTCTTGGAAAGTGTCTTCCGCATCCCTCCGGCGCGACATTTCCTTGTCTCGCCGAGGTGGTGACTCATAACGTGTTCCGGTCAAGACATGCTCTGCCGCCGAGGTATATGCCAGTTGTCCGAGGATACATGTGACAGACAGACAAAGAATAAGGTTCGATAGATATGAGCAAACTGGGGATTAACGGGCGATGTCGCCTTTCGGACCCGGAGAAGAGGATCAGAAGCCACACCGCGCGCTGAGAAGCATATGTTGTTCTGTAATCTACATTAGTTATATTGATCTATTTTTGAACTCTCAGCTGATATATACACTACTGGACTGGTCCTCCCACAATACTCATATCACACTTGTCACCCGCTATTGGCCTTCAAGGCATCGCTTTACGTCCAAACTCTGACATTGCGCTTCCGTACAAGTCCCTTGGCCCGAAATTTTCTAAATCTGGGGAAATAGTATGGGGATTTTCCGGACTGAAAAATGAAACTAAGGAAAGATCAGGCTAAAGAAGCTAATGAGTGGTCCGACATTGCCTCTTAAAACGGACATCTGCAGGGATTACTGCATGACAAACTGCCTCCTTCTCACTTCAAACCATCCTCGGAGATTCCGTGAACTCCTGCCCCAGGATCTCTATGAGGCGTGCTCAACATTTCTGTGAACGCTGCGCCGAGCCAATCATTTCGCCTACAGAATTGAAAACTCTCTAATCCCGAATAACCGTACTGCTACGTACTATTTTTTGTCACATTCTCTCTCATATCGTACGGCTCATCGGGAACGACGAAATCGAAATCCGAATTTCGGGGATTGTTCCTGCCGTATCGGGCATAGCATTCCCAATTGGGAACAGCACGCCCAATTGGGCAGCGACAACCCGAATTCACCCATCTTCCCCGGAATTTCTGCCTCTCAGGAACCGAGCCGAGATGTCGGAGGTCTGCAAACTACGGAACCGAGTTTCTCCGCGCTGGCAAATCTGGGGTGCAGATCTCCGAATTCGGACCTCGGGTATCCGCCGGAAACCCCACTGAAATGCTCGGTTCCAGAAACAAACGCAGTTCGGTGACAAATCGTACGAAACGGCGTAAAAATTGCAGGCCGCCTTTGTTTTGAGTTTGTCTGGGGTAATACTATGGAATGAGGCGGAATGAGGCGGAGCGGGAAATCAGGATACTGTGGAAACGGCCAGATGTCGGCATGTGGAGTTTCTGGGGATAACGGGGAATGTGGGGGTCTACGGGGTCCCCTGGGGTTCCTCGGTAGTGGGACTTTTCAGTTCAGGCCGTTTGATTACCGAGATCGTCTTGCTTGAAATGAAGAAATATGAAGTGCGAAGTTCGGATCTAAGAATAAATGACTATTCCTATATTTAGAGAGATGAAATATTACTATCGAGAGAGATGAAATATCGTTATCGAGAGAGCATTCAGGGGAAATCGTAGGAACGGCTCGGAAATATGCTTCTTCGATCTTTGGTAATCGAATAATCCGGCATTCGGGTGATCTATAAGTCCGGGGTAACAATATGAGCCAGAACAATGAGTTTTATATCACGAAACAGATGTAGTTGTAGTAATTGGGAGCTTTGTGAAAGAGGAGTGAAAAGTGAAAAGTGGAAGTGAAAAGTGGAAGTGAAAAGTTCTTGAGAAGAGAAGTCTTTGAAAGCTTCAAAGAATGGTCTAGAAAGAAGACAGGAGATGTGGAGACGATGAAGGAAAGGTATCTGAAGACTTTCTTCATCTCTCCTGACAGCTGAACTATCAAGGCTGGTTACTTTTGGCCTAACAGAGCCAACAGAGCTATTATTGAGCTGCAATTATTGAGTTATCATTGAGCTATCATTGAGCTATCATTGAGCTATCATTGAGCTATCATTGAGTTATCATTGAGCTATCATTGAGCTGCTATTATTGAGCTATCATTGAGAAAGCCTCTTTCTGTAGATACTTAATAACTATATATCCATCTATTCTATAATTTCCCATACAATGTCGTATTAAACTAGTAAATAATAAGCTGAATAGTGAGGAAATACTCAGATGATTGGAACAGTTGACTCGATATATGCTTGCTGCTTCTCTGCCTCTTTTCAACTCATATAAACTGCGATTACCAGATATATCATATCCATTTCAATATCCTTCAAAGATGTGCTATTCCTGAAAGCTATCTGGGCTAAAAATAGGATACTCTATGATGATATATAAATTAACAATCCGATGGATATTCTGTCAAGATCAACGAGTTTGATTACCGCGATATTTATTTGCTCTTGAACAACCAGATCGGCACGAATGGTATCAATGCTGGTGGACTGAATGGTACCTTTAAGCTAGGAGTGAGTAATACGATATTTATGAATTTGAATACAATGAGGAGAAACTACCACTACAGCAACAAGTTCAGACTACCAAAGTATTTCTCCAAGATGATGAGAAGATCTATCTGGAAATATTTGACGCTATAGGAGCTACAGGAGCTACTGAATGGAGATATAGGTTTGTCGAAAGATGTGGGAAAATATTTATTTATTCCGTGTGGAATTTACTGACTGTTCAATGTACAGTGTTTCAATGAGAAATGGGTATCAAATCAAATAACGGGGTGAATAGAAGGAATTTACTATGATACCAGATAGACTAAGCCGAAGCGGGAATAATAGGAGTTCAGCAGGGGTGGAGCTGTGGAGAATATGGGAGATATGTGATATATGTGATATATGTGATATAATGGGAATAGCAGTGAGTTGTTACTGACATATTGTAGAATAATAAGATAGGGAGATAATACTGAGGTAACAATAAGGAAACGGGATTATATGATATCCCGATATTCTAGTTAATATTCCAGGATAAATAATTCAGCAATTTATGACTTCACAAGTTATGAATTAACAGATTTATCCATTTACTACCTCACTATTCATCAAATCTGTCATCCTTCTAATTCTCTATAATCCCCAATCCCATTTATATATCTCCTATAAACGATTCTCATATCCCCTCATCACATCCTCCGTATTTCCTGTTCATTCAATTCCTCTCTTCCCTTACACTCATCGCCATTTCCACCCATCTACGGCTATTACTGATTATAAACAATTTAAATTCGACAAACTAATAAAATACTAAATTACTCAACCGAGGCATACAACTACATAAAATAGAACAATCAAAAAAGCAACAAACAAACAAACAAACAACTCAAGCAGTGAGTTTCCTCAGTCTTTCAACTTCTAATTCCAATTGCCTGTTTCGAGCCAACAGTTCCTCAACTCTTTCTTCAAGCTGCGCCATCCTCACCATCTTACGAGCACGAGATCTTCTAGCTGCTTCAGTATTTCTTTTCCTCTTATCAATTACAGCATCCCCAGTCTCAATTAAAGGCTCAATGGGCGTAAGAGGGGTTCTCCTTTGCTTTCTACGGTACTGTACGCATCCTAAATGATCCACTTTCTCGTCAGCTAAAAGAGGAGACGCAACAGGACTTGCAGAAACCACTGAAGATTCTCGTTTAACCATTCTTTGCGCAATGGCAGGTGGGCAAACTGATTTGCAGTCCTTTTCAGGCTCTTCAGACTCTTCCAGTACAGCCGGCTGTACAATTGGGGAAAATAAACATTCCTTTTGCGGCTCTTCCACAGTTTCATGCCCAGTAAACAACGGAGTCCATTCGTCACATGGAGTTAATTCTCCGTCGGCAATTAGCGGCGTATCGTTCAATACTTCCCCGCCATCACAAACTGGCATAAACAGTTCCATAGGCGAAACAGTGCAGGAATCAGGAGAATCGTACAGCGAGGGAACGTCACTCATTTCCGGAGTAGGCAACATCAAATCCTGAGGTACTTGGAATCCTTCAAAGACTGATTCGCCCATAATCTTCATAATGTTTGCTTCCATTGCTTCCTTAATTCTATCTTTAGTAGTATTCATAGTAAAATCTTGCAAATTGATTGCGCAGGGTTCAGTAATAGTATCAATTGTAGTCAAATCAACCATAATAATCAAATATCCAATTCAATAATCTTGAATAAAGGGTGCCATTTTGGACAAGAGGACATAAAAGTCTCAAAACTTTTTATAAATTAACACATTTTTAACAAAGGGGGGAAAGGTAAGACGTACATGTCCTATTATAAAACGTAGTTTATAGTAGTCATGGTAATAAATTCTTAAACATCACACATGATGATATTGTTTTCAAGAATTCTCACAATGAACAGTTAGATAACTGAATGAGAGAAACTTATCGAACTCAGAGAGCACTAATTCGACATTTTTAATGAAAAAACCCAAAGGGGATTTAACAAGCCATTTTGATAATCTTTTATACTATTATTATTCCTTATTATACTTGTTTATTCCCATGGTTTGCTACACTTTTCAATATATACGTTGAATCCTTATAGTAGATATCAGCAGGAAAAGTGCGAAAAGGGACTTTCCCGAGTTAATATAATTTGTTTTGGTGAAACTTTTGTGGTTTACGTTTGCGTCGTAAAAAAAAGGACTGGGGTTACCCGGCTGTCGGGGTTTTAACTATTTTGTGGTATTAATCTTACATGAATTGCAAAAGACGATTTATTTACCTTTTTCAGTCAAACTAAGCTTTGCAACTGAAACAGTATTTCCGAAACTTGTAATTCGTCCACAATTGCAACCCCTGTTGCGCCAGCCGTGAATTTTTGCATAAATGAGTCATTCGATTCGATGAGCAGCGCGTGGCTGCTTGCTGTGTTATATATGAAGCACAGCAGCGATAAAAATAAGCTGTTGATGTGTTGACCGTCTGCCAAAAACAATTGTAACAAATCACAACAATGCAAATGTTCTAGACGCCGTATGACTAATTTCGTCGAGTTGGTAAATTAAGCGCTTTCCTTGCCCGTTGGGTTCAGTTTTGTGCCAAACCTAAATGTTTTTGTATTCAATTATTTTATGATTTTGTAATCTTTTATCTGTCTTATATTACACCTGTGCTATCCGCTTTGGGCGGCGTATTTTTAGAACGCGTAGTCCCTCATCGGAAGCTGCAGGAGACCGCTGGTTCGTGTCGGGCTGTGTAATGCTTGGAATTTGCCGTTGCAATTGCAGCAAATTCCCCTGAAACATTGCCTGGAATTTACGTACTCAGTTCTGATTCACTGTCTGACGGTTTTAACCAAGCAACACGTCTTTACGCTCGTTTCTTCACTCCTGGCCACGCCTCGTGTCTCCTCTTGCATTTCACTTCGCGTCTCATCCCCGCAATGTTACCGTCTCCCAGTTTCTCATCAACTCCGCCAACCAGGCGATCAAATTGACAGAAAACCATTATAATTCTATCCCAATCTACTTCCTAAAACGTCTATAACAATATAATACTTTTTCCAATCAAATATTCCTCTTCGCACCCTTCATTTCTCTCTATTTACCCTTGCCAATCTCTCGCCTTTCCCCCTCTCCCATCTTCTCCATTGAAAGCATCTCTTCCTTCCTAATCGGGTAATCCCCAATGCCACCGTTGTTCCCCAAATTTCTCCGTTGATTTCTCGCTTTTTCCGCGTTTCCTTTGTGTAATTTCAATGATCCCATAAATTTTCCGGCTTTATAAACATCCAATTCTAAAGGAAACGCCACAAAAACCACTCTACCGGGCGTTTTTTCAACCACAAATGCCCCCTCAATCCCCGCTTCCGGCTGATGCCGGATCCCCGCTGAACAGCTCGGCGTTCGGTCCGTCAGCACAAACACTCCGACGCCGCAAACAGCTCCGCAAGGCAATCCCGTTCACTATAATGGTCTGTGGCGCTTCCGGCACGGGAAAATCCACGTTTATCAACACTTTGTGCTCTCAAGATGGTTCCGAGCCGCTTATTGATAATTCCCGTCGGTACGCGGCTTTCCATGCCGAATTCGATCGCCGGAAATGGACAGAACGGCTCATTCAACGGTCTATTAACTCTACAAACACGAAAACCCCCGCTTCCCCCGCTCCCAACTCCGAACTCCATCCCGTAAAACCCCGAAAAGTACGCAGTTCCCACGTGCTCGGCAACACCCGCATAGCTTCTATAGATCGTCTCCAGAAACACCCCTCCCTGTCCCCCGCTTCCGACGTCTACGACTACATCGACTACCGTCTGACCCCCGCCGACGCCCCCTTCGACCCGGCAACAGCGGATGAGCCGCCCCGGGTGTCCCTTACGCGCCACAATTGTATCCTTCGGGACGATGACGGTACACAAATAGCTTTAACCGTGCTGGACACCCCCGGATTCGGCGAACAGCTCGACTGCGCCACTCCGGAAGCGGAATTGTGTCGCTATTTGACCCAACAATTCGACGGAATTCTGGCCGAAGAGACAAAACTCCGCCGAACCCCGAGGGGTCCGAATTTCGACCACAGAGTTCATCTGCTTTTGTATTTTGTGGAGCCGACGGGCCACGGATTGCGCCCGCTTGATATCCAGGCTATGAAAGCGTTAAGTAAGTATGTAAATGTAATCCCTGTAGTTGGTAAAGCGGATTCTTTCACTCCGACGGAGTTAGCCGGGTTTAAGCGGCGGATTCGGGCCGATATATCGGAATTGATGATTCCTATTTATGATTTCCCTAGTGACACAGAAGCGGAAGCGGAAACGGAAGCGGAAACGGAATTCGGTAAAGAGAATTCGTTTTTGCGTTCTTTACTCCCATTTGCGGTAGTCGGCGCCGATTCGGAAACAGAACCCGAATCGGGAAAACCCCGAGGAAGACACTACGAATGGGGAACAGTAGAAATCGATAATCCCGAGCATTGTGATTTTGTGTACCTTCGGAATGCGATTCTCGGGTCTCATCTCGGCGAATTGAAAGATCTAACTAATAATTTCCTATATGAGCGGTACAGAACGGAGAAGTTATCGGAAGTGGCACAAGCGGGACTTTTAGCCGGCACGCCCGCGGAACCCCCGCGCGGAGCCGACGGATCGATTTCCTCACTACTGGAATTAGTAAGTGAAACGCCGAAGCTGGGCCACACACGTGACGACTCTGTAAGCAGTCAAAAATACCGATCGATGTTAGATGTGAGTGATGGGACGGAAAAGATGCCGGAACGTGCGGAAAAGATAGCGGCAGGACCGGAAAAGATGGCGGAAGAAGATTTACAAAGTTTACAAAGCGGTAATGAATCTAAGAATGACGAAAATTCCGATAAATTGAAAGAAATGCAGGAAATGTCGAAAACCCTGCCGTTTATTATTAAATCTCAACAATTAAGTGAGAAAAAACAGAGATTACAGGAATATTACGATCAATTGAAAGCGGAATTGGAAGCCGAGCAGCGGCTTTTAGAGGAGAAAGAGCGGATTTTAGAGGCTCAGAGGGCTGAAAGGGCGCGGAAGGAAGCGGAGAGGCGGAAAGAGGGGGAAATGGCGGAGGAAGAGGCGGAAAAGATGGCGGAAGCGGAAGGAGAAGAAGAAACGGAAATGATGGCGGAATCAAAATTGGAAGTTGAAATTAAAATTGAAAATTCAACTGAACCTGTCGGAAACTCCGAAATTCCCAATCCTACGCCACATTCCAACACATCTGATTCCGAAATTCCAGCCACAGAAACTATCCCTCCTTCTGATTCTCCACAAACTACTCATTCGGACTCTGCTGCGCCACAGTAAATATTCTCTAAGCCACCGTAATGTTAGCCACTGGAAAGTGGGTTAAAAACAGGAAATACAATTTGAATAATGAGTGTAAAACAGAGAGCGGAAACGCCGGGTGTTGTAGGATGGTAGGATGTGGCGAAGTTGTGCCGAAGTTGTGCCGAAGTTGTGCCGAAGTTGTGGAAAAGAGGAAAGAAATTGTGGCTGCAAATGAGGATGTGGCTGAGTGGATGAAAAATTGAGGTTAAATGTGGCTAAATGAAGTTGAATGTAGTTGAATGTGGTTGGATGTGGCTGAATGTGGCTGAATGTGGCTGAATGTGGCTGAATGTGGTTGTATTATTTTATTGAATATTTTATTGAATATGGCCAACTGTGGCTAACTGTGGCTCAGCTGGACAATCTATAAAAGCTGCAAACTTCTCAATCAAAATACTTCTCACTCATCCTGCGCCACAGTAACCCTTTTCTCTGCGCCACTAATTCACTCAGCCACATCTCAACAACATATAAAAAGAAATACCAACTCAACTACCACATTGGTGATGCTTTCGGCTACTGGAAGACAGAGATCGGTAAAGAAATCATCCTGTTTCTCTACACAGTACGCAGGCGATGTATTATGTGATTTCAATTCTGGCAGATGGAATAGAAAACACGGAGTTCGGTTCGGAGTTCGGTGCGGAGTTCACAGGTGTTTACCCGATATCAAGAGATCCGGCCGAGGAGGTATGGCGATCGCTGTGGAGGGAATATACGAGTTTATTTTATACTGAGCAGTTGAGCCATAATTGTGGCTGAATTGTGGCTGAATTGTGGAGGAATTGTGGAGGAATTGTGGCTGACTATGGCTGACTGTGGCTGACTGTGGCTGAAAATGAAGAATCGCATTTTCCACGATTCCATTAATTTCCCTGTTCCATAAGAACAGCAAATAAGATTCTCTTTTCCGCTTTCTCGTCTCTGTTATCTTGGAAATTTTGGTATTTCTGACGTTTATGGTATTCGAATTGTTTATCTTTTCCCACCTTTTATTCACTTTATTTATTTATATTCTATTCGTCCAATTCCTTCTATTCACTTTATTTCTTCTTTCAATATTTGTTTCACTCATTTTTATCCCCATTTTAGTCCTCTTTTTCTCTTTTCACTTTGATTTCTTTTATTTTCCCTCTCAGTCTTCTCTTTTTATCCTTCTTTCATCCTTCTTTTATCCTTCCTTTGTTTCTTCTTTTCTCCTCATTTTTTCTCCACTTTATCCTCCTTTTATTATTCTCTTCTTCCTTTTACTCCTGTATCCCCAATTCTTATTATAACAATTTCTCCTTCCTCTTTTCCTCTTTCAATAATTCATACGAGTATTTCAGCGTATCCAAAGACTGGAAGGGATGTTTAAGGCTCAGAATTATGTTTGATAACTTCTTCCAGCATGCTAAAGTCGTATTCTACATTCGAATAGTCACCAGTTCATCCTCATTCTTTTAATGAATTCCACAGGAAATATACCTGAGGATTTTGGAAATATTTCTAGCCAGTCTAACTTTTCTAATTAGCAATATTCTTCTCTATATACTCATATTTTCTCTGTTGTATTATCTTCTATATTCTCTTGGAATGGAGTAGCTGGAAAAGTAGTGGAAATTCTGCAATTAATAGGCAAAATGCTGCTGTTTACTCTGAAAAAAGAAGAGGAGGAGGAGGAACAACAATAAGGATAATAGAAATTATATAAAGATAATAAGAATAGCAAAAACTGTAGGGATCGGAATAGGAATAGAGATAATGGGAACAGTAGAAACAATGGAAATAGGAGTCATAGAAATAACGAGATAGAAATAGAAACAGAAATCATAGAAATAACAGGAATAGGAATAATAGGAATAATAGGAATAATAGGAATAATAGGAATAATAGGAATAAAAATAGCAAAAGAAATAGAAATAGAAAGAGAACCATAAAATAATAGAAATAGTAGAAATTATAGAAATAGAGATACTAGAAATAATAGTAGAATTAAAAGATTCGGTAGGAATAGAAGCAGAAAACAATAAGAATAAAAATAAGAATAATAAAAATAATAATAATAGCAAAAGAAATAGATATAGAAATAGATATAGTTATAGTTAGAAATAATAAAAACACTACAGCTGATTCAAATACTACAAATAATACAATGAGATCCTAAGCATAGAAAGAATAACAAAAGAAACCACTTTCAATACCATTAACAGTAATTAAACGAACATATATAACAATAAAACAATATTTATATCCTCTTATAAACCAGAATTCAATCCACTTTACAACATTTCAATTCCAAACCCCTCATTCCTCATTTGACCCTTTTTTCTCCTCATTCCTTCCTTTTCTCTCCTCATTTCTTCCTTTTCTCTCCTCATTTCTTCCTTTTCTCTCCTCATTCATCTCTCTTTTCTACCTCCCGTTCCTTCTTTCGAGGCTCTACCACCCTATCAACTATCCCAAATTCCACAGCCTCCTCTGCCGTGAGAAACCTGTCCCTCTCCAAAAGCTCATGCACAGCTTCTATAGTCGTCCCAGGCTTCATATGCCGTTGATATATCTTATTGAGCCGATGCTTAGTATCCACTATATGCTTAGCATGAATCTCTATATCAGTCGCCTGGCCCTGATAACCCCCGCTAGGCTGATGAACCATTACAGAACCATTTGGGAGAATCATACGCTTCCCTGGGGCCCCGCTGGCCAACAGCAAAGAAGCCATAGAACAGGCCTGGCCAAGGCATACAGTTGATATCTCATTTCCTACGTACTGCATAGTATCGTAGATTGCCAGTCCGGCTGTTACGCTACCACCTGGGGAATTAATATACATGAATATATCTTTATGGGGGTTTACGGCTTCCAAGTACAGTAATTGAGCAGTTATAGAAGTAGTAGTAACGTCATCTATGGCACCTGATAAGTATATAATGCGATCCTGGAGCAGTCGGGAGAAAATATCGTAGGAAGTAGCGAGTCCATTAGCGTTTTTAGCGGAGATTGGAGAGGAGGGAAAGCTGGAAGTGCTGAAAGAGCTGAAAGCTCGGAAAGTTCGGTAGAGGATTTGAGGGCGCATTGGGGGTAGAATTGGGAGTAGAACGTGGGAATTGAGGATTTTTCAAGGAGAAAAGGGGGAAAAACAGGGAAAAGAAGAGAAAATGGGAAATAAATGAGGGCAAATAAGGGTAAATACGGGTAAATAAGGGCAAATAAGGGCAAATAAGGGATATAATGAATAAAAACACTTGAAATACTCAAAAGTGCTATAAAGGGGGATAAATAAAGGGGAGAAATGAAGGAAATGAGACAGGAGTTGAGTGAAAAAGATGATTAATGATACTAAATGATAATAAGGAATAATGAATGAGAATAAATGAGAGTAAATGGTAATAAATGATAATAAATAGTAATAAATAATGGTAAATAATACTAAGAAAATCTTAGAAAATACTAAATAACATGAATAGACGATAATTATCCCAGAATTCAAGGAACAGAGAATAAACTACTATAAACTACTACTCCCAAATCCAGTTGAAAAGCGCTCGCTTTTAGGAACAACAAAGAATCTACAGATAATAGAATATGTGGGATTAATAGCATCTAGAGGAATGTTAGTTTGGTGTATTTCGGGGAGTTTTAAGAGGAAAAATGGGCGATTTGTAAAGTTCGGGAAACGGGAGGTCTTTGAAGAGAACTCAGATAGTTCGGAGAAACGGCGAGTCAAAGCGGCGAGTCAGAGTAAGCCACACTCAGCCACAGTCAGCCACAGTCAAATCGGATAATTCAGCCACTTCCTCTACCCCAGTCAGCCACACACCATAATCTATTCTCACCTAACAAAGCAGCTTTCTAATTGCTCAGCCAATTAACCACAATCACATCATTTCAGCCACACTTCCCATCCGATTTCCCCGTCTTTTCCCGCTTTTTCTCCGCCCCTTCGGCCCGGCCGTCTTTATGTTGCCGGCAAAGGGAGACGCGATGTTCGGCCGGTTCGGCTGTTTTCAGGGAAATAAATATTATGTGATCTTAAATAGTTGAAAGTCAGCAAATCATCAGGAGGTGGGAAAAAGCAACTTGAGGCGGAAAAGGAGTCCTTGGAGATACGTAAAGTTCTTATATACCTGAAGAAAGCATCATATTTTGCTTTATAAATAGCTGTATTGATATATACAGGTGGATGCGCTGCTGCACTGCTGGGCATCAGTAAAGATCTCTGTAAGTTGTGTATCACGTAATCCACAATTCATACTCGGTCCTATCCGTTGAAAAGGGGAAAATCGGGAGATCTCGGGAAGGCGGAAGGTCGATGAAAGGGAGAAGAAGGTGGTATTGTTATTTCACAACAATGCAATGAGTCGTTTTTATAGTCTACAGAGTCTACTGAAAGGATCTAGTGAGGGTTTAACGACAGACCTGATTTCAGTCGTTCTCAGTGCTTTAATACGGCTTTGATCGAGCTTCAATCCTATATATACCACTTTAATACTACTTTCAATAGTAAATTAAAACGAGTTTTAATGCTATTCCAATACTGACTAAATGATCCTTTCATTTCACCATTAATTTCCTTCAATATTCCGGTTTATCAGACTAGTGAGAGAACATCGGGTCTCATCTCACATAATTCATACTTCACATCTCACTACGGGAGAACCCGACGGTTCTCGGAAACCCACAAAAGTGGAACGGAAGTGGAAAGCCGAAATCACAAAAGACCGACGACGCTCCTCCTACAACAAATGCTTATTCCCCGTCATAAAATCAGGATTATATTCTATATTGAACATGGTATTACTGGAAATTCTATCTTAAACAGGAATTTCTGAAATTTTCACTTTGTAAATCTGTTCCGCTTTTATACCTGTTATGGGACATTTTCCATCTTCACGTCTCAACCCGACGACCGAGCAATGAGATGGAGATCGGAAGGAGGAAATATATAGGAATAAGGCTGTCATTTCCTACGTTGTAAACGATATATATTCAATTGTTTTAATCAATTATAGTGCTACTTTTATTGCCCCGCTGCCTGTCCCAATTTGTCATGGCTGAACCGAATGCTGAGGTAGGAAAACTATGGGGTTGAAAAAACCAGTCAGTTTCAGTCAAAATTGAGAAAAGGTCAGCGGGTCGTTTAAACTCCGCCAGAATGATCCCTAGCACGAGTTTATAGTATTTGGATCTTCCAGAGACACGTTAAATACCTTCCGACGGGTTAAATCCCTATTTCGAGGTTCCGTAAGTGCCAGCCGTTATGCGAGGCTCAATTCCGATAGTGAGAGTTCGAGCTCGGCCCCCGTAGGATAATCGGCACTGGCTGTGGCTTGTGAACTTCCACGTGGTCTTCCTGGCCTGGGGCGTACAGTTTGAACGGCGTAGAAGGTCTGCTAGAAGCTTCAGGAGTTCCTGAGCGAGAATTGTTGTTCTGTTCCTCCTTCATTTTCTGCTGACGTTTCTGTTCAATCTCGGGGGACACGTCAAAGAATGCCATTTTGAATGTGTTTTTTCGTGTGAGTAGGATAGGAGAATATAGCAGTGGTATTTAGCTGATGGATGCTTTGATATGCTCGGATATTCTCTGATATTCTTGATTTTCCAGCATCCGAGAGTTGAATTGAAAGGAAGAAAATCAACGGTTCACTCAATTCAAGATTTTTCAGTTTTTTTTCCGGGCCGTTATGGTGAAAATTCTAACCCGTTTTCGGAAATTTCGAGGCTCCGAAGATAAAGTTTACCAGGGTACTTGCCCAATTCGGAAGTTGTCCGGACAGATGAGCCACAGGGACACCGGGAAACTGAGAGGAGATGGTGAGTGAGAGCTGCGAATCGGTGCTGATAATGAAATATACGGGCAGTAGGTGTTTCCTGAAGTCTTTGCTGACAATATGGTAGCCTGTGTTACTGATTAATATACTGGAGTACCGAGAAATTGCAAGTATCGTTGCCCTTGTTGCGTATGAGCCCTTCACACCTATGACTGATTTCTGACGTGACTCATCGTGTCCGAAACTCAACCTCCGTTGTGGCGCAGGTGTCCCGTTTAGGCAATTTTGTTGCGATGTTGAGTAGAAAATTGTGATTATGTAATTGGAAAAAATGGGAGAGCTTATCAGACCAGATAAAGTAATGTGGCGCGGAGTTAGGGAAACTCTGGTGGCGCAGGGGGCGCAGCTGTGGGTGGCTAGCGGCAATGAGGCGGCGGTACAGAGTGAAGTAGAACCCATTTGTTGGGTCCCGGCTCGGGAAATGCCGAAATTCGGGAGGCTCGGTGTATACATAAATTGAAAGAATAAGTATATATTGAAATAAAGTATGGGGAGTATCGGATAATTAGCTGAGAATCTTCCAGGAATTGCCGATTCGTTGGCAGGAACGGCCCGTGGAAGCGGAAGAAATGCCGGAATAACGTATAATCGTTACACAAAATGGGAAAACACGGAAGGCAAGAACACGGGAGTTACAAAACACAAAACAGAAAACCGTTTAGCCGAGCGGATAACCGACGGGAATTCGGATCTTTGTTTTTACCGAAAATGCACAAACAGCCCATTACCGAAGCTCCCCAGTTTTCCGGTCACAGATTCCATTTACCCCGCATTGCTGCTAAAGCTGTAGTTTTTACTAGAAATAATAGTTATAGTAGTGATAACCCGTGCTGCGCCACTAAGTGCGGCTGAGCCCCCGAGCGGGTTACACGGGTTTCAGCCACAATTCGCCATTACTCCGGTTTTCTTCCGTTTCTTCTGTTTCTTCGGTTCCTTCCGGTTTCTTCTGTTTCGCCATTTCTTCCGTCAGTTTTACTCCGAGAAACAGAAACTTGAAAGCCGAGTTTTCCGACTTGCCAACTTTCTAACTTTTTTCCTTTCCGACTTTCCGATTTTCCGATTTTCCAACTTTTTTTCCTTCTTCCCTTCCGACTTTCCAACTTTTTCCCTCTCCACTTTCCGACAAATCTCCGTAAACCAAACAAACAGGAAGCCACAATTCACTATTATTCCGTTTCTCGGAACCCCGAAACAGCTCCGAAACTCCTGTACATCCAATAGCTCTACCGGAATACCTATTTAGCAGTTAGATCCTCATCTCAGCCCACCACAGCCTCCGCACCTTCCATTTCCATCTCCCACAACTCCGTAGCTTCCCGGATATCTTCCGCCAATCGGCTTCACTCCATTCGGCTCCGTCGCCTCCACTCGGCTCTATTCGGCTCCAATTTCCTCCACTCCACCCCACCTTCTAATCAACAATCATCACTTTAATAGTAGCAATATCAGGATTAGCAACTGCTTCAAATGCCTCTGTAGCCCTCTCTAACGGGAACTGATGAGTTACCAGCTTATCCACATTGACAACCCCGCTGGAAACCAAATTTATAACCGCAGGCCAGGAATCGTGATATCTATTTATGAATTTTACGTCTATCTCCGCTAGAGATAAGTGCATAAACGGGAAATTATTCAGCACATCCCGTCCTACACCAATAACCATAAGCGTACCTGATCTCCTGACTGTATAGGCTATTGTATTAATACTGCTTTCCAGTCCTGTGCATTCTAAACCCACTGGGGGTGCATCGTACTCTGACGGCCCGAATAGCTTCTTCACGGCTATCCCGTTCTCCATACTGCTGAGTTGAGTGTCTATGCAGTACGTCACAGCTTCTGGGACCAGAGACTGAGCGAAATTCAGCCTTTTCTCGTTGATATCGGTGATAACAATAGGACAGGCCCCGCGGGCTTTAGCTAAAAGCAAAGCCGAGAGTCCTATAGGCCCAGCACCGGCTATAACGACTCCTCTGCCGAGCTGGAGGTCCGCTCGTTCTATCCCGTGATAAGCAACGGAAAGAGGTTCAACCATGGCTCCCTGGGCATGGGTCATAGTATCTGGGAGCTTGAAAACAAAGCGAGCATCGTGGATAAGGAATCTCTGCATAGAACCAGGGGTCGGGGGAACTCCTAGGAATTTCACGTCATCGCAGAGATTGTAATCGCCATTTCTGCAGAGGAAACAGGCATCGCAAGGTACACCCGGTTCAATAGCTACTTTATCACCTGGTTTCACGTTTTTCACTCCTTCTCCGACTTCTATAACGTCGCCAGCAGTCTCATGGCCGAGGATTAGGTCTTCAGTGATCTTGAGTTGGCCTATTTGGCCCATTTTCCAGAAATGAATATCCGAACCGCATATTCCGGTGCATCGGATGTGGATTTTGACTTGGCCTGGGCCTGGGGAACCGATAGGAGCTTCTGAGGTTTTGATGGTGTGGTTTGGGGTCACCTGGAGTGACGGGTTTCCCGGGAGAGTCATAAGAGATTGCGGGAAGAGCGAAGTTATGGAAAAGCGGAGTTGTGGAAATAGGCAGCTTTCAGAGGTGTTGTGAGAGTTGTGAGAGTTGTAAGAGGTTTTTCTGTTTCGAAAGGTCTTTGAAATGAATGGTAAGTTTGCTGAGGGAATTCTGGGGAATACTGGGGAATAGTAGTAATAGTAGTAATAGTAAATAATAGTAGGTAATAATAGTAATAGTAAGTAATACTAGGAAATAAATGGATAATAAATGAATCGCTTGGAGGTTATATACCAGGCTATAAGCCGTATATATATAGGATTATATAGTAACTTATCATAGCCTTACATCCATAGCCTTTACGCTCTAATAAGGCATCATCGGGTCAAACATCGCTGCTTGCAATCGCATTATAAGCGACTCGGTTGTATTCTCAAACTTCCGATTATCCCGCTGCTAGCAATAACCCGTCAACGGCTATTATCAACTCGTCAGTTCATCCTGCTCTTAGGATGCCTTTCTTAGTATCTCACATTGGGGTTCATCGGTTTGAATAGTCGAAAATTGGAAAAGTGTGGAGAAATGTGGGGAAAATTGACATTTTCTGGGGTAAAAATATGAAATAATACTAAATAGTATTAAATAGTATTAATTGATACTAAATAATATCATAATATTCCCATAATATTGCCCGAGACCGGCCCGACATCCGTTGGCCTGATCCGGTAAATGAGCCGCAGGAGAGGATAGGATAGCCGGTAGCCGTAGGAGTATGAGGAAGAGGGTTTAATATATCGGGGTTCACTTTCCTTGGATGGAATCTTTCCCGCAGGGTTGCCAAGTTCTGTTGATTACGATGAGGATTCCATTAGGATGACTTTAACAGATTTTATCCCGGTTTTAACCCGATTTCAAACCCTTTTTCTTCCGTAGTTCATCGTTTAGGGCAAACGCTTGGAATCCGGGGAGTATATGGAAGGATTTGGGGATCTCGAGGTAGAACAGCTAAGCAGAAAATAGCACGGTGATGGCAGGGAAAGAGAAGAGAATTTGTAAGCTGTAAAGATACATCGATTCTTGTTCTTCGTTCATTCAATCATCGAATCCTCGCTGTCAGAGCTTCCTCGTAATTAGAGTTCCCCACATTTCCCACTAGGCAAACGTTGTTTCCCAATATGGTAGAAACTCCGGAATAGCATAAATACGGTTCTAAACCCTATCGCGACATCGCATAATTCATGCATAGCTCGTGGAACGTTATTCATTAATAAAAGAGTTGAATTTCTGAGATACCATGAAAAATCATCGACCAGGCAACGAAAATATGGTGAAAAGAAGTGTCAGATCAGTCTAGAAATAGTAGAAGATTATATTAGAAAGTGTAGAGATAATCTGGTGGCTCTTTGATTCAGGATATTCCACTGAATATCTCAATTGGTGGCCTATAGTGTCCTATCAACTGCCTTCACTCCAGGCAGATATTCATACTAGAGTTAAGGAATGCTGAGATATTTCTCTGGAACTCTTCAAAAATGTCTGAAAATTCGCAGAAAGAACCTATGAGGACCCCCAAACGGAGGAAAGTATCGAAAGTTCAGTCTCAATCAACGACTTCCAAACCTGCTAAGGTTACCACCAAAACCACGAATAAAAGAACGAGAACTGGCTGTTTCCCCTGTCGTAGTATTCATAAGAAATGCGATGAAACAAGACCTGCGTGTCTTCTATGTGTGAAACGGAACCAGCAGTGCACCTGGCCGAATATCTTTTCCACTGTTATCACAGGATCCTCCGGAGGTTCAGCGGATTCTCCAAATACAGCAACTCGTACGAATTCCACTCTTTCCAGCTCAAATAATTCAGTCAAGACTGTATCTAGAATCCCACGATCTCCAGTACTTCGCTCCTCGCTGCTTAAGGACGACGAACATGTCACCAAATACTCCCGCGATCTGCTGGAATCTCTTAGCAAAAGATCTCTCTCAAAAGCTAGTACTTCTACAGATCTGAATGCTTCTCCGCAATCCAACGAGTCGAGTATCTATCTAGGAGAACTGCATTCTTTTCCAGGGCCTCATATTACGGCTGACTCGAATCAGAAATCTTCACGGAAAGACAGGTCTGCTTCCTGTATCAGTTCTCCGTTCTCTGAGTCTTCTATGACTTCTTTGTCGGGTTCCTCGGCTGCTGAACCCCTGGATGGCCTTAAACTATCCACTATAGACTCAGCACTTTCTAGAATGCCTATGAGTCAAGAGCCTGCACTGGAAGATGTGTTTATGATGAACTTTGACGAGTTGCACAACACTCTACGGGATTTTATGTTTACTAATGCTAACTCGAATTGGGATTACATGCTGCAAGGGAAGTCCAAGCCAACTAGTTTTGACTATATACTGAATCCTGAGCATCCTAGCAGTCTTGCTGATAGCTCAGGGGTGGCTGAAAAAGCTCCCACGGATGGTTTATCGACTGCAGCTGATCGGTTAGGCCCCCGGAGGGAGATATCTCTTCCCGAACAGCACCAGCTGGTAAAGAACTATTTCTATGAAGTAGCAGACTGGCTAGACATGTTTGATATTTCCAAACAGTTCTCACGAGTTGTTCCTGAGCTGGCCAAGACTGATAAATCTCTTCTATATGCTCTCTACGCTATATCCTCTCGTCAGTTGGAAAGAACAGTGCCAGGGTACCCTGGGAAGAAGACAAACATGCTGTTTCAGGAATCTTTGAACCACCTTATCCCCAGTGTAAAGCAGCGGCCCAGTAAAACCACTATAGCTTCCTGTGTACTGCTCTGTGTTATGGATATGATGTCCCTGCTTCCTTCAGAATGGCGGCATCATTTAGAAGGCTGCTCTGCTTTGTTCCGTCGAGCTGGCATTCACGGTTTTAGCGAACCTTTCGAGAGAGGATTGTTTTGGTGCTTTGTTCGTACGGATGTAGACGCTGGAGTAATAGATGAGAACCCTACAGTGCTGAACCCTGTGGATTGGATGCCTCCTGGTGTGCCGCGAGAGAAGTATGCTTCATTGTTCCTCCAGTACAACTCAGCAGATATGTATTCCAACTACAGCATTTTCCTGTGTGCCAGAGTGCTCAGTCTAGTTTACCAAGACACGGAAAACTACGACAGAGAGTGGCTGGCACTGTGGGGTGAACTGGAGGAATGGTACGACAACAGGTCGTTTGAGATGGTGCCTTTTCTGGAATACGAGGAGAATCCTTTCCCCTCTGTCTTGTATTTGAACGGACCCGCCATTTCAGCTAACCAGGTGTACCATATGGCGGTGATAATAATGATGGAAAACAAGCCGAGACTCCAGAAAGTGTTTCCAGCAACATGTGTAAGCAAAGAGGAGCATCAGAGGTAAGAGAAACCAGAGGTTATGACTAACAGAACAGAAATCAAAAATATGGCATGCTAAACAGATCATCAGTATCAGTTTGCACAATGAGCATCAGTAAGTATCAGTGGGATAACAGAAGAAATTCTTGGTCCTGATCAACTCAGAATATAATACTGACAGTTGCAGCGGGTGCCTCAACAATGCTGTACAGCCAATATATGTTGCTGGAAAGCTGCTGAGCAGCGAGGAGGAGCATAGGATAGTAATTGGGCTGCTGCAGAAGATCGAGAGTACGACTGGATGGTATATGAAGTATCGCATCGACGATCTGCAGAAGTACTGGAGTTCGGCAGGCGGAGAATAGCAGGGGTAAAATAGTATAAATATGGCTAGAGTGTAAAATAAAGGTATCCTGATAGGTTATTTATACTAGCTGTGTATAGAAGTGAATGTAATCTGATATGTGATGGAATCAGTCTGGTTGACACCTAGAAAGATGTCTCAGATATGTGTGCAAGGGTAAGATATGACTACCCAGCGACTTCCTTTCCTGTGGTGATCACCGTTATCTTGCTATCATCTGAGCTGCGCAACTCGGTATCCAGCGGTTTGTTCCGTTGGCTCCCATGATATCGAGCTGAGGTTCTCATGGCCACATCTAAGCCTGATTGCAAATCGTCTTATACGATTGCTGTCTTTCAGCCAAGAAGATAGCCTCTGGGTCTGCAAATATGACATAACACCGGTATATCTTACTGGTATATCTAGTATTTTGATAGCGAGCAGACATGAATAGTTATCTATATACTTGCAGACTTGTAAGCTGAGCCACTGGAATCTGAGAAGCAAGATGTGTGCGACTTAATTTATTCAGAGAATAGATAAAGCGGTAGGGCAGGAGTAGAACTAGAAGTATACAGGTTTTGCTATATTTTAAATAAATACTATAGGAGGTACTTTTCTTTGGTAGTTCACTGGAATGACAAAAGGTACGAATAGCAGGGGCTATATTCTGTGTTCATACAGTAATACGTAATACTCTGCTCAATAAACTCCTCCTACGACCTACAAGTGGAAATCCTTCATTCTCCTATTCCTATAATTTTCGTAGTCATATCATTCATCCTATCATATTCTGCTTATTCCTCGGTATAACCACCATTCCAGCAGTTGTTCCCCACAACTTCCAACTTCACTTAATTCATTAGGTTGATGTTTCCTGATAGAATCTCATCTCATCAACTCCTATTCAACCTTCTGTGATATAAAATCAACAATAAAATACTAAATCTGGCTACTTCTCTTTCAAATCAAACCTCAAAAATTCATATTGTTCTCGATCACTCACTGATTCTCAATATCCGAAACACTAGAAGTAGTGACAGCTTCAGCCTTCTCTACGAACGACACGACTGTCCTGGGACCAAATAGAATCCCCGTATTTCCCATCAAGAACATCTCATCAATCTGCTCTAGAGACTTCTTCGCAGTCTCAGGGTAGAAAAGCCAGATAATAAGAGCAGAAACGAAGTTCGTAATAGTAAATATAATATACGTTTTCCACGCAATATTGTCAATAAGCACCGGAGTAATCATTCCAATAAAGAAGTTCCACATCCAGTTGGAAGACACGCCAATTGCCGTTCCTTTGGCTCTCAAGGCGAGCGGGACAATCTCTGGCACGTATACCCAAGGCCCACAGTTCATTGTCGCTCCAAATACTGCGGTGAAAATAAAGAAAAAGGCGACAGAAGCGTTATAACAGTTTTCTTTGTCCACAGCAAGCAGGATAGTGATGAGCATCATAGAGAAACCCTGGGCAATAGAGCCCCAGAACATGGCAGGCCTTCTGCCCATTTGATCCAAGAATAAAGAAGGAATAATAGAGAAGAGCATACACATAGAGCAGCAGCCCCCAAGGATCTTGGCCATGTTCGGATCGAATCCAACATTGACCTCCAGAATTAAAGGCACGTAGTAAATCACCAGGTTGATTCCACCAAGCTGGTTCATGCACTGAACACCCCAAGCCAGCAGTAGCCTGTAACGAGCTTTCATAGCGTCTCTACCATGAAGAATATCAGACCAGCTGAGAGAATCTCCATTGCCTTCTGCCTCCTGGACTTTTTGAATCTCTTCCACCATGCTGACAACTTCCTTGTGATCCCTTGGCTTGTCTGTAATGTAGCAGATAATGTCAACAGCTTCATCATATCTGTTCCTGTTCATAAGCCATCGCGGAGACTCTGGACAAATGAATAGCAGGACAAAGCCTACCAGGGCAAAGATCATCTGACAAGCAAGAGGGACTCTCCAGCTAGCAGAGCTGTCATTAACAAAACTCATTCCGTACCCCAGCCAGTAGGTCATAGTGATCCCCACGGCAACAGACAACGGCTCAGCTGATACCAGTCTGCCTCTGACATGAGGAGGGCACACTTCAGATTGATACAACGGGGTAGTAGCAGTCTCCATTCCAGTGCCTAGACCGGTGATAAATCTCCCCACAATAAGCTGGGCAACGTGATAGGAGGAAGTTTGCAGTACTGCGCCTATAATGATAAGCGTGAAGCCCAGCCATAGAGTGTTTCTCCTTCCCAAACGTTCAGCGTAGCCAATATTGATGAAACAACCAAAAAAGCATCCCAAATTGTAGATAGACACGACGATACCCAGAAAGCTTCCCTGGGGATGACCAAACTGCTGTTGGAACTCCTTTTCGTTCTGCACGTTTGCCAGTGCTCCCTGCTCGAAACCATAGAGCAGGAAGCATACTGTGCACATTATAAACAGTACAACCTGTATAGAAGCACCAGGCTGCACCACCTGGTAATAAGTTTTCATCATTGTGAGGATCAGGATTGAGTCAAAGCTGTAAGAAAGGTTGCCGTTAGCTGAGACGGAAAATTCCTATAACTAATTTATCTCAATGCTTCCTGATCAGAAAGACATGCAAGGACGTCAGGTATTTATAACTGGCGAATTCAAGTCTCTGGATCATCCAGGGTTACTGCCAAGCAGATTTCAGTTTATTATTGATCTCTGGTCTATATATTACAGCAATGAGAAAAAAACTGGGCTCATTGAAGCTCATCCTGCTGAGCAAAGGTGGTGGAAAGCCGAAACATGGGGTAAAATTCATTTCGGGGATGCGTGTGATGTGCGTAGCCGATTTCGGTATCAAAGAGGTAAACGCAGGTCTTCGCCGCTAGAAATCTTTATCCGAAAAAGCGAGAAATAGCTTTATAAAACCCTCTACAGGAATGCTAACCGATCTTTAGCTATCTCGAAGCCGCGTTGTAGTGAAAGACGATGAGAGTGAAAAATTATAACGTTTAAGTTTGCCATAAACCTTGATTGTCGCACTGAACTTTATTAATAATCAAAAACGCATTTCAATCTTAGAGTGTGTAGAAATGGCAACACAGCTCTACTTTGAAAGCTGGGAGTTTTCTATTAGATAGTAAAGATAGTAAAGGATTATATAATTGTTCTGAGCTGAAATGTAGTGGGTATGATGCTCATTGAATGTGCTCTGTCGCTTGCTCGCGGCTTCTCGTTTCATCTGTCAATTGTAAAGTGTATTTGTCGACTACATTACCTAATTGGGCAACTTGTTCCTCATACCCATAAGCCCCACGATGCGTTTGTCGGCAAAAAGAAGGTCAACTCGGTGCGGAACGGGGCTGATTGACTTTCGTCAAGGGTGCAAAAGGATCCAATATTAGGGTATATTGTAAGGGGATTGTTTCGTTCAAAAGTCCATTCATAAATACATCGTTTTACCCGATCTGCCTTTAGATTTTTGCTCTCGATTATGTCATCAGTAAAAACGTATTGCTGGAAACTCTGATGTTGCAACAATTAAGCGACAGACTTCTTCTGATTCCTAAGAAGTTGTAAGAGTGTTTTGCTAGGCTAGACTGTCTGATAAGTACATTATAGCTCTCTGGTTGCATTCTGCTGACTTGCGAAGGTAGGAATGAGTGAGTAGATTACATATGTAAGGTTTATGCACCTTTATGCATGTTTGCTGCCAGAGTACTGCATAAAAGAAGAATCAAACGAAATTCTCGGGACAAACAGCATATTTCGGCCGAAAACTATGTATTATATATCATATTCTGAAGACATATAGCTTGTGTAGATGGTATCAAAGTGTATAGCAGATCAAGGAACCTATGGCCCACTCCATGCCTGCTCTGTGTCTCTGGCTTCGGCTATCGGCTATAGCAGCGCAGATTAGTACGTCAACTCAGCACAAGATACGCACAACCCTTTGCTTGGCAACTATCCTAATGTGTTCTCCCTAATTATTAGTCTATTTCTTTTTTCTTTTTTAGCTATTAATGCTACTACTGAAGACCTATAGATGATTTCACCAAGACTTATCGGCCTCCGTGAACACCAGAGATCTCACATGATTAAATGATCACGTCATCTGATAATAGAAATCCAGCATCGTCGGAGTTTTCTTCGATTTATCGGCTCTTTCGAAGCAATATTTCATCGATTTCTGCTCAAATTTCTGCTTAAAGAGGTATAAATATAACAAACCTCTGTATTATATACTTCTTTGTAGTACACTAATCTCTAAAATGTCACCTTCAACCCCTGTATACGCACTCTAGTAGCCTGTTTCACTGTCAAGAGCACTCAATTCACTTCTCAGAGTCTCATTATATGGTCTTTTCTTGCTTCACATCCCAGTGCTGCCTCTCTCGACAGGTTTATGGACTATTTGAAGATGTTTCCTACAACCCTGACTACTCTATAATACATAACTGTCGTTCCTTTGAGCGCTGTATCAGTCGTATGCCATCCTTCCTGACGATAATCTGGTAAATCTCCTCTCTGAGGATCAAACGACTCGGGAAAACGAATGTAATTGCAAATTCCGCGTAGCCAGGGAGGTGACATTATATTTTCTTTTATATTTTATACTGGAATTCACCCTTCTGGTGACACTGGAGACAGGAAATAACTGCTATATCAACTGTAGTACTTATTTCGACCTCAATAATAGGAGATGCTGACGTTCATAAGCGATCAGGGGTTTGAAATTCGCCTATCTCGTTTTAGTTGTACTCCCAGAATCCCATATTCATGATTTTTATTGACTTTTCGGGTTCCCTGAGAGTTCTAGAAGGTGCAGGAGTCCAGAAAGGGCTCGGATTTTCCGGCTTGGTGGTCTTTTTTGATCATTGCAGAAGCATAGAGCGAAACTACGAACCTGGGAAAGTGGAAACCGGCGTCCAGGGATGTCCGCTGAAATGTGTGAAATTGTAGAATAGTAGAGAGTAGCCATTGGAAGAGATTTCAGAGTCCTCGGAAGCGGATAGGAGGCCGTAAGAATTAGATAGGATTGAGATATTAGACTTTCTAGTAGGTATGAGAGGAATTTGATCAATTAGATGGCTTGAATAACTTTTTGCTAGTTATTTCTTGAAAAGGGTAATGTAAAAATAAAGTAAACATCACTGGCCACGATATTTTTACATCAACCGGCTCCGTCTCAATTGACCTGTCCTGCCCTGTCTTTCTCCCTATGATAGATTTTCTAAACTGTACAGTATTTCTCCTTCCAGTAGCTTTTTGATAGATACTGCGATTCTCAGTTTAACTGAGTATTCATGCTTAATGGCGTTTTGCTTGATATAAGTGTGAAGCAGTTTAGTTGCTTGCCAGCTTGTTTCCCTAGTTTATCCGTTGAATCGGAACACAACTGCGATGAGCTGTGCTTCCTCTTATCTTCAAAGGTGATATAGCATTCTATGCTGATTTATCTTGTACTGGGTTGTTTTTCCAGTGCCACAGGTTGCCGGGGAACACGGAGATCAGCCAGATATACTGCAGAAGATTGTGGGAATAATCAAATGTGCTCAAGTTGATTGCAGGAATAAACTATGGCATCTGAAATATCATGTCGCTGTAAAGGCGGGGAATGGTTAGAAGACGATTGGTTATACTTAGTATAACAGCTAGGGGGTCTCTGTAAAGGGAGAATATCCTGGCTTTTATTCAGTCTTGCAGGACTTGTCTGATATCAGTAAAGGCAGGGTTATTTTGCTGTAAACTAATGAGAGATAAAGTATTCGATCTACCCTTAGATAGTTGGAATATCTCATTGGGAGCTTTATAATTTGGCAGGTGTTAAACGTTGTGAGCTCTCATGCTAAACAAATGGCCCAGCCGATGAAGATATAATCCAGTATATCGACTTAACGTGTAGAGCATAGCAGCGCATTTATACTAAACTTATCAATAGCAATCTGTGAGTTTGCCATAGGCATTCTGAGCTTCTACGAACTCTGAGGGGGAATTCCTTTGAACAGGAACCCTTTAATGATGTTTCCAGGGTGGGCAAAACTGAAGGAGCATACTGGATGTGTCCAAGAATAAAATCTGCGGCTTTGTCATCAGAAGGAGTGCAGAATATGCCTAAACTAAAGATATAAATATTGCTAAACCTGCGATGAATTGGGAAATATCAGACCGTATAGGCAAGCGTCCAAACACTAGCAATACTTCATCAAGATGATGCTATTCAGTGGATCCACCAGTGTGCATAGATAAACACTGCTCTTGACAACTTCATATTGGCACAGTTTCTGGTTTCAATCTTCTACGAGTTGCATTAATGACCCGGAGGGTCAAATTATTTCTACTGTATTAATGATTAGTGATAGTATGATGGATTACTACGACTTTCATTCTTCTAGCGGGTCAGGAGCAAAGCTGTGTTAGGTCTCAGATACCTTTATCACGATTGAATCGGTCAAATACGAATAAAATACGAATAACGACTCGTTAGATACATTAGATACCCTTAGAATTCTATTTCGAGACGTATATGCGATCTCAATGGGCTCCTGTCGGAAGAAAAATGCTTAATAGCCAGTCTACAGTGTATCTGCTGTAATTGCGATAAGCTAATCGGATCAAATAGCCTCTCTACTGCAGATTAACGAAGCTCAGGTACATGAAGCCAAAAGGGCAATCAAAGACGTAAAACTATGATAATGGAACGCAACGAAGTGAAATTAAATTAGGAACAATGAGTCTAGGATTAACCTTCCGTATAAGACGGAAAGCAGAAGATTAGGATTCCCGAAGATTACAGCTCTTCTCCTTAGAAACTGTCCCGGATTAATGTCCGGTGATAGTTTCCATACATTTGATTCGCTTGGTAACCACACTCGACTAATCCGGCTAATCATTCAGTTGCTCCCAATTCCTTATCATCTGAAGGTCAAAGATGATTACATGAACCATAGATTGACTTTTTTTTCAAGTGTGAGATCTTCCTAGATGATAGATAACACTGACGCGAAATCTGATGGCATATCCCGCTCTGATTGCCATGCACCTTCCCTCCCATCAGACACCTGCAGGCTACGGAAACTAACGAGCTGCGGAATTACCAAGAAGAGCCGTCGCTTGAAGCTAGTGTACGGTTCTCTTAGCGTACCGGTTTGACCATCCCCAATTCTAAAGGAGAGTCGGTGTCAAATTTGCTTGACAGGTGCGGTGAGTACAATGGTTTCTCGATTGGGACGATGGACAGATAACGAGATAGCGAGAATATTACCGTATGAGATTAGGTTATCTACTTCATGTTCAGGATGATTACAGTACTGGGGAATCTGCTCAACTAGGCAATATCATCTATCTAGAGCGAACCTGGGACAAGCCTTTCTTGCCAAGGATTGTAGACTGTGGGGTGTTTATCACACGTTACAGTGTGATAGAAGAAAAGAGGATACGAGAAGAGAATCAGAGATGAGGAGACAATGAGAAGATGAGTTCATGGGATGGTGAGATGATCTGAGTAGATAGATGTGTGCACTCATAGTGATGTGTCTTCATTTTCAGCGATGAATTCATATAGTATATCCCCAAATAGTGGTCTAATATCATTAGATTATAAAATAATAATAATTTAATAATTGTATTCTCGGTTTTAACCGCCCTTTGCTATCTAAGATCCAGGGATGTGGAAATCGCATATTTCAACCAGCATATGCTTCGGAAACAATCTCCGCAGGTTCCTGGCAGTTTTGATGACGTCAGGGTTCAATCGCGGGACGACCTAGGACTTACAAGCTCGTATTTCATATAATTATGAGTGGTGAAATTAGGAAATGCCGCCGATAATGAATGCCAGCCGCTAGCCGGTCTTGCACTGTATTGCCTTGACCTTCCAGCTCGCTCAGTTTAGTCGAGGGTTGATAGCTTTCCGTACAGACGGAGTGCTAAGAATTAAGTTTATTGAAAAATGCCACGGTTTACGAAAGTTAATCTGAAGGAAGGTGGAGCCTAAAGCTTAAGTTTTTTATCGACGGTCTGTCCGGAACCTAGTTTAAGGTAGGGTTCCAAAACAGGTAAGCAATTCGAGCCTAATTCAAGGTACGGTTCAAGTGAAGCTGTCTTTAGTATAACTAATTGTTCTACCATATAGTAGCCATATATTTGCAATGACAGTTTTGTTGATAGGAGTCCAAAGGTACGGAACTGCTGCTAGGTTCCAAGGCGTTGAAGACCTATTAGAGACAGGAACCCTAGGTACATGAAACTCAACTCGGGGAATTACGTACGCGACTCTGCTCGTTTGATATATACAGAGCGGCTGGGTTTGATTAAGGTAAGAAACGTCTTCTGGTACATCACACTATGAATAATAAATAGAAACGAATTACATCTATGGTTTATACTGATTGCCGACTTGATTATTAATTTTGTGAATGGACTCACTCACAATCGGCTAGGTTCAAAGTTTAGGATTCATTTAAACAGTTGGGCTCCCCATTATACGCGGTTCATATTTCGCCTACGGCCAAATTTAGTCGTTTAAATCCCATAGTCTAGTCTAAATATCAAGAAAGAAACCTGTTTATATTGTGTTTTCAAACAATCAAGTAAATTCTCACTCTTTTGCATATAATTATGACTACCGTTACTCTCAATTCTGGTGCTGAAATGCCCCTTGTAGGCTTTGGAGCCTGGAAAGTCAGCAATGACACTTGTGCTGATACCATCTACAACGCCATCAAAGCAGGGTATAGACTCATTGATGGAGCCGCTGACTACGGCAATGAGAAGGAATGCGGCGAGGGTGTCAACAGAGCCATTGCCGACGGCATCGTAAAACGTGAAGACCTTTTCATCACCAGTAAGCTATGGAATTCTTATCATGCTCCTGATAAAGTATTGCTTGCATTTGAGAAATCTCTCAAGGACTGGAACTTGGAATACTTGGACTTGTATCTCATCCATTTCCCTATCGCGCAAAAATTTGTCCCGTTCGACGAATGCTATCCTCCCACTTTCTACTGCGGGGAAAAAGACGGCCCTATGATCTTTGAAGATGTGCCTATTTCTGAGACTTGGAAAGCGATGGAGGAAATCTATAACAAAGGACTGGCAAAGTCCATTGGTATTTCCAACTTTTCTGGGGCTTTGATTGTTGATTTACTACGATCAGCCAAGGTAAAACCCGCTGTTCTTCAGATCGAACACCACCCCTACTTGCAACAACAAGATCTGATTGAATTCTGTCAGAATAATGGAATTATGGTTACAGGATATTCTACTTTTGGCCCTCAGTCTTTCTTAGAGCTGAATCACACTGGTGCTCTACAAATGAAGTCTTTGCTGCAACACGAAATCATCAATGAGATCGCCAAGGATCTCAGCAAGACTCCTGCTCAGGTTCTACTGAGATGGGCTACGCAAAGGAAGGTCGCAGTTGTTCCGAAAAGCAACAATCAGGATAGACTGAAACAAAACTTGGAGTGCCTTGACTTTGACTTGTCTGAACAGCATCTGGAGAAAATAAAGTCTTTGGACATGAACTACAGATTCAATGATCCTTACACTTGGCCCGGAAAAATTCCTATTTTTGCTTAGGTTAAATAGATAAAAGTACAGTCGATTCTATGGTGAGTTCTTAATAGTAGGTATGAAATCTGAGCTTTGTATAGCTACTAAGTCCATTTCTAAACACAGTGAATGTTGTGTGTGATCTTACTGAGAGTTAAAACGAACAGAGCCTTAGTTAACTAGTAACTGTCAAAATAGCTAAGTCACTATACATAAGTAAAAGATTCTGACATTACGATTGAGAAGTTTAGGAGAGTACCTATAATTAAGCTTTCTTTTTCCGGACAATACTTAACTTTATTAACGTTATGGATAATCTAAATTAGAGTTTATCGTTTTTTCTTTTTTTGAGTGTCCTTCCGACTACATTGCCCGGTACTATTCACGATAACGAAAGAACTGTCCAGCCATTCAAGGGAAAGGATGAGGTTCAGGGTTTTCAGCAGAAACCCACTCTTTGATCTCCTTCAAGTCTGTAACAACACCTTTCCCACCAAACCGCTTCTGCTTGTTATCTCTAGTAGAAGAAGTCTCGGGACGCCATTTCCAGATGGCCTGCTGTTCTTCTGTCAAAGCACTGTTTCCTTCCTTTATCAGCTTAGTAATATATTTGCCAATAACCGGCATCAACATAAATCCCATTCCAGAGTCACCTGAACCAATAACTAAATTGTCGTAGTCAGGATGTTGACTTAGAATCAATTCACGATCAGGAGAGTCGGTGCACCAGCAGCTTCGAGTTCTCACAAATGGTCTGTCGGCGTACTCAGGGACAGTGTCTCTCAGGAATTGACGGATAGCTTCAGCAGCTTCCAATGGGATCTCGTTAGTGAATAGAGGAATTGAGTCTCCATTAGCATCCAGATTAGTATAACCGGGGAACTCGTTGCAAATCTTCAGTTCAGTGTTCTCGTCGGCTTCAAAGAAGAAACCTCTCTCTACGTTGAAAAGAACGGGTTGATCACGGAACGTGGCGGCTTCCTCCTCAGTGAGTTGAATGTGGGCCAGGGTAAATGCTTTGGCCTGCAACTGCATCTTGAAGTCCAGCAATTTCACAGCAGAAGCTCCAGCGCAAATTGCAATCTTGTCTCCCTTGAAAACCTTTCCAGATTTGGCTGTGACCCCCAGAAGCTTTCCACCTTCTGTATATAGGCTCTCAATCTCACCGTCGTCTCCAAATAAAAACTTGACTCCGAGTTTGACAGATTCCGCGTAGGCAGACTTCAATGCGTTTCTAGCATGCAACCACCCGTCATCCTTATTCAAGAGATATCCCTGCCACTTTTCCATAGGACCCGAAAGAACAGGCATATGTTTTCTGAACTGCTCAGGAGTAGAAAGGTACTCGTACTCAACGCCATCAGCACCCTTGTATCCCTTAGTGCGCTTTCTGCTGGCCAGAGCTTCATCGGAGCATGCGGCAAAGATGAATCCAACCGGGTGGTAGTGAGGCTTGTACACGGGATCGGAGGCCCACAGGTCTTTGGCTTCAATTCTGATGTACTCTTGAGGGGGTACTTTCTGTCCGGGTTCATAGTATTCGTAGTCAATCATCTTGTTGCTGTCGTTTCCAGCAGAGATTGGAGACGGAACAGGGTACTTGTCGAAACAAGTAACATCAGTGAATCCATCGCGGGCAAGAGTCAGGGCAGTGGACAGACCCCAGGTTCCTGCTCCTACAACGAGAATAGGTGAGTCTTTAGCAACCATTGTTAACAGAGTCAATTAAGATAAAGCACGAAGTGTGGGTAACAGCAGCTATGAGTATAAAACACTGATAAAGCGACTGAACGTTTGATGGCGGACGGTAGCTGTGCAGGAAATCGAGGAGACTGCTTCTGCCTTGATCGGAGTTGTACGATATGAATTTCTTATCAGAAACAACAGTAAAAGACACCACGAGTTGTTGTAATTTAAGCAGTAGTCGTATTTATAAGACTGTAGAATGCAATAATGTGTGAGAGTTGAGTTAAAGAATAGTAGTAACACAACGAAATCGCCTGATTTTCAAGGAAATCACCACTACAATAACCACGGGATTCACTCAGCGCTATGTATTCCAAATCAAACAACCCGTCGATAGCTACAGGCTCCACCTTCCTACGAGCCATTGAAATAGGTGGGTAACAATGATTTAAAGTAGGTCCGTTAGTTATTGATTGGTCTACGCTAACCCTTCATTGACGTAAACTCTATCTCCCGCTTCAGGACATTCGGCAAATACGAACATTGAATACCAGTTCCGGAACCACCTTCCAACGATCTGACTACAGTAAACGTCGCCAATTTCACCAATTTGTCTCTATTTCCGGTTAGAAATTATAATAATGAGTGAATTATTTCTGCCGCTCGGCTCTTAATCTTCCGTCAATGCCCGCACGGTTCTGTATAAAATTGTTGAAATTCATTAGTGATACGTGTGCTGTATAAGGTTGAACCTTAAGCTGTCCGTGACCCCTAATAAGCATTTCACTAGCTTATCTTATGCATAACTACAAATCTTGTTTGGATTAAAGTTACGTACATCAAACTATATTCAAGGATTGACCTTCCGGCATTTTATCTCCTTTAATAAAGATTCGAGGGTCGAGAGTTGAGCGATAAGTCTTCGGTGAAACAATCGGTCTCTGTGACCCGGCTTGCGAAATCTGGGGTCGATAAGATAAGGCTTCTCTTCAAAGTTCTATTAACATTCAGTTTCCATCACGCATCATGTATATAAACGTGAGGGCTCCTCATTCATCAAATCATTCTCTCTAATCGTTTCATTGAACTGTTTGATCTCGTACAACAACCAGTTCAACAGGCAACAAACAACTACAACCTTTCAACCATGGATAAATCGACATATGTTGATGGCATCCCAGGTACTGAGTATCTGGTTGATGTTTCACATTCAAACAAAGCCAAACATCTGAACGACAAATCAGAGATTATTCTCATTCCTACCCCCACAACATGTGGCTCTGATCCTCTAACCTGGCCTAAATGGAAGAAGTACTATCAACTATTTTTGGTTGCATTGTATGCCTGTGCCTTCTCATTTGGTGAAAACACTTTGGGTGCCGCTTGGACAACTGTTTCCGACGAAACAGGAGTATCTCTTACCAATATGAACGGTGGTTCTGCTCTAAACTACTTACTTTTGGGATTTATTAACATCTTCTGGATTCCTACTGCTATGAAGATTGGTCGTCGACCCGTTTTCATTATGACAACTATCTTCTGTTTCTGTGCTGGTGTCTGGCTCGGTGAATTTCATGGTACCGCCCAGTGGTACCTGGCAATGGTTCTTAACGGGTTTGGAACTAGTGCCTACCAAGCTGTTATCCAGTTAGCTGTTTTTGATATGTTTTTTGTCCACGAGAGAGGAAGAATGATTGCTGTCTATCTCTTTGGTCAACAGTTGGGTTCCGTTATTGGTCTTATTTCTGGAGGTAAAATTGCTGATACCGTTGGCTGGCGCTGGTCGCAGTACATTGTTGCTATCATTGATGCAGTGGTTTTAGTTCTTTTGATCATCTCTTTTGAAGAGACTTTGTTCCCTAGATTCCTTTTCTCTGCTACTACTGGCGAAGAAGTGATTCAAACATCCAGCTCTTCTGAAGATGGAGAGCTTATACCGACTAAACACAATGTCGTAGTAGATATTTCTGAACATGTTTCTCAGGGACATCTTTATCCTAAGAGAACATACATGCAGTTGCTTAAACCGTGGGTTTATTTCCCTGAAGATAGAACTACTTATTGGCAATACTTCCGAAGACCTTTCTTCCTTTGGACTTTCCCTAACGTTGTTATCTCTGGTTTCCTCTTTGCCTTTGGATGCACTGCCGGTATTGTTTCCTTCAACACTATCTCAGAAATTCTTACTGATGCTCCCTACAACCTGTCTACGACTGCTACTGGTCTAATCTGCTTTGGTGCCTTTGTCGGTAACATTATTGGTTATGCAACTGGTAGTCTTTCTGATTATATTGTTCTCTACCTTACTAGAAGAAACGGTGGTATCAAGGAACCTGAATTCCGTCTCTACACTTTGGCCTTCTCTTTTGTTTACGCTGCTGTCGGTTATATGATGTATGGATGGGGAGCTCAGCAAGGTGACCCTTGGCCCGTTGTTGCTGTTGGATTGGGTGGTATGATTGCCCATCAAGTATCTGCCTGTGGTATTGCTACTTCCTACGCTATGGACTCCTTCAGAGGCATTTCTGGTGAACTGGTCGTTGTATTGGCTATGTGCTCATCTATGATTAACTTCGCCATCAGTTATTCTGTCCAGCCTTTTATCAACAGAACCAATTACGGATGGACTCTGTTCTTTTTCGGACTTCTTGTTCTCGGAAGCATGATTGCTGCTATTCCTATGATCATCTGGGGAAAGAGCTGGAGAAGAAGATGTGCTCCGAAGTACTATAAATTCTTGGAGGAGACCAAAAGATAAGTTTATATTGTTTTTCTTTTTCCATAAAACCCATTGATACTGGGATTTATCTGTTCTACTCAAGGATAAATAAAGGATATTTTATCTATAGTAATCTTTTTAGGCTTTCACTTTTCCCACGATCAAATCGACTGAAGAACGTAACCAATGGAAACAAAAACGAGGAATAAATGCTGGTCTATCAAACTCCCGGTACTTCTATTGTGAAATAGTTATTATATTGGCTCTGTTAATCCTGATCACCTACTCTTTATGCAACTTCCACCGCTGGACTGTTCCTTTACGAAATCTTTTCATCTCTCAGCCATAACCAAATGATACAACAAGGAAAAGTACTAATATCTATTCTAATATCTATATGCAATATTTACTCATTGCTGAACTGTCTTGATGGTATATAGATGTGAAAGGTAAGAGAATATATAAGTATCTATATCTTTTTACCAATATCTCTATTATATACATGGCTTGTAGTACACTACTGGCGACGACTTGCTGTGAGAGAAATGTCAGCAGTGGTCAATGGATATTGAAATTTGGAGATTAAAGAGAGGAAATGTATTTGCTGGATAGGAAAGGAATACAACAGGGAATGACTACCTGGTAGAGGTTTATGCTGGAAAACAAGGATAGAATAGAAAGTGCTGAACCTACGCTGTCAATCATCTGTTAATGATCATATAACAGGTTAATATGTGGCCCACTGCTACCCTGGAAGTACAGGATTGTAAGAAAATCAATGGAGTGATTAAAGAGTAGCAGATATCTAGGACTTTCTTGTTTGCTAATTCAATGATATGTAATCTGGTATTGGCAGTGTAATTATCAATCTAGAGATATTCAACCCTTCGAGATATTCCGTAGCAACTACAAGATTCGCGCAAATGCTTTATTTCACTCTACAACTGGCACACGCAACAACCTCAGAAATGGAATATAAATAAATACCAAAATAAATAGCATGAGATAAATGTAATAAGTGGATTCGCTAATAGTTTGAACAAGTCGTAGATTTAAGATCTTATCTCCCCTGGTATTGTACGATCACCCTCTGCGGCGCAGATTGCAACCAACTTGTTATGTACTATATATGCCTAGAGTTTCCTCCGTGATTGCTCCGTTGTCATCCACTTATAGTGGATGATTCCTGGTTCTTCATTTCGTTATTCATCTTCATCTTCATAATGCACTGTCATATATGATGATATGCCTTAACTGCCACTATGAGAACCGGGCCGGGATCTTTATCGGCTTAAAGATGACGTAATCGGTTAAATTGTTTTTTGGTTAAAGAGAGTCTTGATGCAAGAATATGTATCAATATGCATCTATATGCATAGACACTTAAAAGCTCCGATCTAATTAATTGATTATATTATCTCGATATATAAGATATAGTTCCAAGTATTTATAGATTCTATATATAACCCTTCTATATAACAAAACCGAGAACTAAATAAAAATTAGGAATACGTCAACAGTTTAGGGGATGACAATAGAATAGCTGCAGAGCAATCTCTTCATCTCTATTGTGCGGAAAAAGCCTGTATTAATCAGTTCTAGTAAAGCCGATAGTCCCATAACCAGAGATATATAAGTAAGGGGATACAAATCTTACTAATTGTGTAAACCTCCTACCCCTCAATCGTACAAGTGGCAAATCAACTGAATTCAAATATCAAATTACATATTCTGTCGAATATACAACTTTCTTTTGAGTAATCCGTAGAATCGTAGTGTTCCAATTTCCAAATCACATCGTTAATCGACGGCCGCATCACTACTGCGCTATAATAAAATGAATAAAAAGATGAAGAAGCTTATATTTACGTATAAATATAATTCCAATATCTATCCTAATACAACTTTCGAAATGGTGAAAATCATTTATAAGGTTATATGTACCGTTGATTAACGCTAATGTATTTCAATATTAAAATCAAGTTTTTGTTAAGCGTTTAACTAACACTGTCTAAACTTACATATTTAGATAAAAAGACAAAGCAAATAGTACTCAGCCCATTTGACTAATATTAGGTTGAGAAACACTCAAAAAACAAAAGGAAAAAGACATTTCAGAACTTTCGGTTGCTGGATGACTTTTACCAAGACAAAGCGTGTAGAGGAAATTGGATAAGCTGGCACCTGATAAAGAATGACTAATCATCTATGAACTTTAGTATATACTTAATTACATTACTGGATATATGAAGTTTACCCGACAATCAAACCTAGTACAAAGTATTTTCAAGAGCTAGTGACATAAAATAATCGTTTGCTGTTTCCAACTGAACAAATCTTGCAGCTTGCCCCAACGCAACCGTTACAATAAGGAACAAAATCCAATAATTGTATAGAGCCGACTTCCTGGTCGCCACAGACTGCTGATGCCCTGATTTGGGCTCACCGGTCAGCTTCTGTGTTGGCTTTCGCCCCCCGCGACCCTGAGCGGTCGGCTCTCCATCGGCGTACGACAGCCCTACGGGCACCTTTCCCGTCCCGTACCGCCTTTATGACGAAAGCGATGTGGGCCGAGTTGTTTTCACCCATCATCGAACTGTCAGGGGGGCCCACTGGTCGACTTCCATGCACAACCCCGTGCACCCGAGCGGTCTGTAAATGTGGGTCCTGAACAGTCCTAGGGATCCGAACAATCGACGCACAACGAGACGATTGGCAGTCCGGGACTGTATTGAAGGGTAAAAAAGACGAAATATAAACAAAAAAATAGAAAAAAAAAAACTACACAATGGTGAAATTGATTCGTAAATATATAAAGCAATAGAGGTATGTAGCTAATGTAATGTAGTGCAAAAAATTGAATTGTCGATATACTCAAAGTGGAATCGAACTGAAGCCTGAAGTGAGATATGAAGTAAAGGGTGAAATGAGACACGAAGTAAAGGGATCTGCTGCCGTTACATTCAATGTACCAGCTGTAAGGACTAGAGATCTACAAAATTGCGGGATATTATAAGTTATATGAACTAAATAGCTGTTTAATTTATATTTTCTAATAAAACTATTATACAATTCTCTTTTATTTTGATTTATTAGCCCTTATATGGCTCCCGTACGCGAATTTGCTTACATATGATATCAAATTCTTCAACCCACTTCGCTATTCTGCAGCAGCTGTGAGAGTG
>JAKTRH010000089.1:0-57234 GCA_030579575.1 Sporopachydermia lactativora
AACTGAAAGAACTGAAAGAACTGAAAGAACTGAAAGAACTGAAAGAACTGAAAGAACTGAAAGAACTGAAAGAACTGAAAGAACTGAAAGAACTGAAAGAACTGAAAGAACTGAAAGAACTCAAAGAACTCAAAGAACTCAAAGAACTCAAAGAACTGAGAAATTTCCACCAGTTTCCTTCATAAATAAAACTTCAACCATCAGAAGTTCCAAATACCAAAAATTCAAACCAAAGAACTTCAATAAAAACAGCAAATCAGCAAATTAACAACCAAATAATCAACCAATCAAACAAATCAACCAATTCAAAGTCTCAAATTAAAGACTTTTCACCTGTTTGACTGAATAAACAGAGAAAAACAATGAAAAATCAAGAAATCAACTAATTCAACGGCTCCAAAAGAATGTGGAAAGTAAAAATCATTGAATTCGAGAGAATTCAAGAGAATAAAATACTGAATTTTACAGTTAAGATTGCAATTCAATAGTTTAATAATTCCAAGTTTTTTTCACCAGTTAAAAGTAATGAAGAAAGAGAAGAAGAAATAAGCTGATTATTGAGGATATAAGAGGATACGAGAAGATATAAGAGGATACGAGAAGATATAAGAGGATATAAGATGATATGGAAGACGACATAAAAGGATATAAGAAGATATAAGAAGATATAAGAAGATATAAGAAGATATAAGAAGATATAAGAAGATATAAGAAGATATAAGAAGATATAAGAAGATATAAGAAGATATAAGAAGATATAAGAAGATATAAGAAGATATAAGAAGATATAAGAAGATATAAGAAGATATAAGAATGATCCTTTAAAGATATTTCGTTTAAGATGTTCCATTTAAGATATTTCGTTTAAGATATTCCAATTCAGATATTCCATTCAAAATACTCCAATCAAAATACTCCAAATAGAAACATCCTTATAAAACATATTCAAATAAATCCAAATAACGAATATCCCATATAAAATAGTCAATCCAAATAACAGGCATCTCAAATATCACATATAAAACACCCCTAATGAACCCCTCAATCAACAATATCTTTTCATTATGCTGATATCAATGAGAAAATTCATTTAAAACGCTCAATTTTAGAGGTAATTCGAATACCAGAAATAAAATTTCAAAGATTCTCATAGTATATTAACGATAAAAGTATCATTTATGAGTATTTTAAGAGTTCCAATTGATAGTAAGAAGTGATAAGAATAGGAAGATGAAAAATCTCTCAAATAAAACACTTCTAAATAGAATATCTTCAAATAAAGCAGCTTTCTAAGTACAATATCTTCATATAAAGCATCTTTCCACTTAGAGTATCTTTAAATACACAACTTTTCCAATAGAAAAACCTCTAATAGACAACTTTTCATATAAAATATCTTCAAATATAACACTTGCAATAGAATATCTTCAAGTAGAATATCTTCAAATAAATGATCCATGAATAAAATATCTTCAAATAGAACATCTTAAATACCTATTTATCCAAATAGTAAAGAAAAACCAAATGAAACCTCTCCAATAGAAACTTCAAATATAAATCTCAGACAGAAAAGTCAATGAAAACTTCTCAAATGCATCAATTTTCAAATAGGAAACCCATCAAATATAGAATTATGTAAATAGTGAATCCTTTCAGATAGAATATCATATAATATATCGCTGAATAGCCAGATATTCCATATAAATATGGAATAATTTGAGATTCAATACTTCTAATTAGAATAAACCTTTCAAGAACAAAAACTTCCATATCAAATCTCAAATATACCTTCCAAATAACAGAGAATTCCAATTAAATATCGATTTAAAGCCTCAAATATACCTCAAATAACAAAACATCCATATAAAATCCCCAATTAGAATCTCAAATAACAGAAAAGTCCTTTTAAATCTTTAAATAAACCTTTCAATTAATAGAATATTCCACTTAAATCCTTAAATAAATCCTTTAATAGTAAAATATCCCATTCAAAACCTCAAATAAATCCTCATATATCAAAATATTTCAAAGAAAACCGCTTAAATAACAAACTATCCCACTTAAAACTTCAAATAATGCTCAAAATATTAAAATATCCATAAGAAAGATGAAACAGACCTTTCAAATGATAAAATATTCTAACGAAAATAACACTTGAAACCTCAAATAACAAAGAAGTTCCAAAAAACACTCTACAAAAGACAAAATATCCATACAAAACCTGAAATAAATCCTGAAATAATGAAATATCCATATAAAATCCACCTAAAATCTCAAACAGTCCTTTCAAATTTCAAAATATCCATATAAAACTTCAAATAAACATCAAAATACCAAAATACCTCAAAGAAATATACTATAAGTAACAAAATATCACACTGAAACCCTCAAATAAACCTCAGAATACCAAAATATCCTAATAAAACCTGAATTAATCCCTAAAATACTAAAATATCCATATAAAATTCACTTAAAACCTCAAATAATAAAGTATTTCAAACAAAAACCCCCCAATTAAACCCTTTAAATACCAAAATATCCACCTAAAATCCCATTTAATCCCTCAAAATACCAGAATAATCCCAATTAAAACCTCCCGAATCAATCAAATCTCAATAAACCTGTAAAATAAATCATCAAATAACTCAAGAATCCTACGAGAAGCCTACGAGAATCCTACAATAATCCTACGAAACCTCCCATAAACCTCCCACACCTCCCATAAACCTCCTACACCTCCCATAAACCTCCCATACCTCCCAAACCTCCCAATCCTTATACTTACTGAGCTCTTTCATCTGCTGTCTGATCCAAAACCCAGGCAAGAGCAAAACTGCCCTTCCCCATTTTCTGACTCTCCCTACGCAGTGTTTCTACTGTTTTATCGTCTACGGCGCCCACATCGTACAGGAGACGTCCCATAAGGGTGGATTTGCCGGCATCCACATGGCCGATTACTACAAATGAGACTGTGGGTTTTTCAGCTTTTTTAGCCATTTCCTGCGCCACATTTGAAGGTTTTGTTGTAGTTTTTTTCCCTGATTTAGTAGTTGCGCCACTGATATTAAGTTTTTTCACATCATTTACGACTGCTGCGCCACCAAAGGCTTTCTGCTGCGCCTCCAGCACTACCGAATCGGGCGAAGGCTTAGCAAACGCGGCACAAGCTTGATTGCCCGTTTTGGACTCTGGAAAGAAAAGACGCGTAACGTTAGTTTTCTCCGTTTCCCGAATATACCGCGCATACGCGTTTGTAAAACTCCGTTGACCCGTTAAAAGAAACACAGAAATGGATGATTTCGGAATTGGGGAATAAAAACCACAAATACTTGAATTCGGCTCGGCTTTTCCGGGGAAATTACCCGTTTGGAGTAAAGTTTCTAAAGCTTGAACGGCACGGGGTTTCGGAATTGGGGTTTTCCGAATTTTAGCCGAATCTGAGCCGATTGTGGCTCGTTTTGTAGCGCTTAATCTTTCCGCTAATGGGATTCTTGGTTTTGTGGTTCCGTTATTTGTTCCGTTATTACGCCTCAAAAGTCCTAATCGGGTTCCGGGGGCTGAAGAGGCTGAAGAGGTTGAAATTGTGGAATTTGTGTCAATTGTGGCGTCAATTTGTTCGGAATTTCTTTCGGAATTTCTTTCGGAAACTTTCTCGGAATTTCCCTCGGAATTTCCTTCCGATTCCTCATTTTTACCACCACCTCGGCGTTTTCTTTGTACTAATAATTCTAATTTCGACAATCCTTTACTTTTTGTGGTGCCGTTTGACACTTCCGAACTCCGTTCCGAATTCCGTTCCGAATTCCTCTCCATTTTCCGTTCCGAGGCCTCAATCGAATGCTTTTGCCGCAATTGTGACAATTTAGAAGCCAATTTAGACTGCGGTATTTCACTAAACTCCGCTATTGTGGGGTCCCATTTAGAATTTGTTCACCTGAAATGAAATTTTAAAAGCCGAGCCGAGCTGAGCCATCGGCGGGTTTCAATTAATCCACAAACGGAACATTCCGAGCCGAAGTTTACACAAATCTTACAATACTTACTATCCTTTTTCAGCTTATGCTTAGCAACTAAAGCCTTAACTGTGGCGTCGACGTCCATATATTGTAACCAAAGCACGTGTTTGATCTCCTCGGGTTTTACAGAGTGTTTGTACACTTTAAGTTTATCCGAAACAGAAGGCACAAGCCGAGAAAGTTCCGCTTCGTCTTCGGGGGAGATTTCTGGCTGTTAGAGAGGGAAAATGGGAAGGAAGAGCAAACAGGGAATAATAATGGGATTTTAGTAGTTTAATAGTGGAAATTCGGGTATTAGGAGGATTAAAAATAGTAGGAAATGAAAGAATTCGGCAATAAACCAGCGGGAATAATGAAAAGAGTGAAGAAATTGACATAAATGTATCGGATAAATTTATCGGAATAATTTAAAATTATCGGATAAAATTATCGGATAAATTTATCGGAATAATTGTTATTTTCGACCACAAAATTGTATTTGTGGATATTATTATTGCTTTTGTGGCGTTTTGTGGCAAACATTACCTAATACGGATAATGAGGCTTAGCCCACTAGCGTGGCTGAAAAAATTCACATATCGGCCTTCTAATTCCCCCTAATTTCCGAATATCCGAATACCCCAACATCAACTACTAAAATCCACCAACCAACGGCACTAAAATACCGAAAATAACCCCGCTTACCTTCTTCATCACTATAATAATCGTCGTTCGCGTAATCCTGTAAATCTGAGAGTTTTGTTAGTAATTGTTAGGAATATAAGGATTATATAGGAAAATATAGGAAAATACTGGTAAAATATAGCATAATAATATAGGAAAATATAGCATAATAATATAGGATAATAATAGTAAAATATCGTATAATAATAAGGGAAAAAGAAGGGAATTTCATTCACATACCGTCGTCGTCGTAGCCGAGTTTTGCCATTATGAAAGGGGAAATATTTGTATGACGCGTGAGTTTCGTGTTTGTACACAACTTTAACGGAAGAAGTTCGGTTCGGATATTCCGATGACTTCGGAGGTTTTTTGTAATCCCGTTTGTGAATGCCGAGAAAATAAGAAATGACGGAGTGTTCAATAAGGCGGAAATGATGAGACTATTGTTTCCGGTTAGATGCCGCTATTATCTCCGTTTTAAGATGGCTGTCTCATGACAGGGGTGGGGCTAATAGCGGAGATAATCGGTAGAGATTATATCCGATTTGAAAATCTATTATTTCCGTTATTTCCAGTCCAGTCCCATCTCCGGTACCTGATCTTATACCGGAAATTATTTAGACCCATTATATCCGCTATTACAATGTTATTATTTCCGCTTTGTATGGATAATGTGCCATTTCCGGTGCATTTCCTCAATCCCGGAAATAATGGTAGCTTATTATATCCGAAATACTTCCTCCATTATTTCCGTTTTGCACATTTGTTGTCCCATTTCCCATCGCTTAATACATTAAATCATTCAAACCGGAAACAATACGAAATTATCACCTCCGTTATCTTTACTCATCATATCCGCTTTATGTCATCATAATCTCCGCAATTTACAACCAATATTTTGCTCAATTAGGAAATATCGGATATCCAAATTCAAACCTTAAATTTCCGCCGAAAATCGGAACGGAAAATTCCGTTTAATCCGTTTTTGTGGCTCAGTTTTTTGTACTCATCCGAGCCGTTATCGGAACTTCAACATGCATAATTGTGCATTGAAGTGCATCAATTGTGGTACAAATTAAATAAAAACAATAGAAAATTCGGTAATTCCGGGTTTTATTTCCGAATTTATTCCGAAATCAACGGATATTTCCGCTTTTTCGGCTATTTTTTCCGCGTTCGGCGTTCCGAGAATTCTTAATTTTTGTGGCAAATAAATCTCGGTCTTATTTTATCCGCTTTTTATCCGGTTTTTACTATTATAATTCCTTATTATCTTCATTTTCTATCCGAAATCTCGGGATAAAAACCGGCAATTATAATGATTTTGGAATCAATTCTTGCCGACATCTCTTCCGTTTCTCTGTTTTCCGTTCCGAATCCACAAAAATGGCGTAAACGCCGAAATTTCGGAGATTTTTATGTTTCCGATTGGCGGAATTCGGAAAAGATTTGGCGAGGTTCCGTTTGTGTAAAATTAATTGAAGATACTTCGGAAGCGGAAGCGGAAGCGGAAGCGGGAAGTTTTTGTAAATGCCGAGTTGAGTTTAATTCAGCCACCGGAGATTCCGGAAATAATCGTCAATTTACTTTTGTGGATTATCGGCCTTTCGCCTTCCCAATTGGGAAATCCCGAGATTTATTCCGTTCCGATCCGGTTAAAATCGGAATTTTACCATGTCAGGATTCAAAAATTGATTTTGTGGTCTTTCCTAAAGTGGAAATAAATGTGGCTGAAGATCCTAATCGGGAAACGGAAATGGTATCTGTGGCTTTAAATTTAAGATTTCCGTCTTCCGATTCCGCCAGAGATTTCAGTTTTGCGTTAGAAGAATTTCGGATGTAAGTAAGGGAAAGCGGAGAAGATGGCGGATGTAATATAATACTAATTGAGTACAGAATGGTCCGATCTGGTGCGGAGATTAGCGGAGATCCCGAGGGGACAGCGGAAAAGATGGCGGAAGAGGAAGAGAAAGAATCGGAAAAGATGACGGAACCAGAAACGGAACCAGAAACGGAAACGGAAAATGTGCCGGCACTTTTGGCTCCTCCGAGTGCCGAAATCCACAATTTGAAACTATCAGATGGTACAAAACCGGATAATTCCGAAACTTCCGAAACTTCCGATTTTGAAGACAACGGAGAATTTGGTGATTTTGTGTCATAATTGAAGTTTTCATCGGTTTAGGAGTACAAATCAGAAATCCCGCTTTTGTGTAATCCGAAATTGAAGCCGAAATTCCGATTTTCTGTCGGAATTTTTAAACTTTCGGAGTTCCTCGGGTTAAAATTTGTGGTTCCGAATTGAAATTTGTGTAATTAATACCCCATCTGCGCCACAAATAACTCCTCGGTTTAACGGAAGTTTTCTAAATTTTACTAGCGGAACGGAAAGAAATTATTTGTGGTAATTTAAAGAGCGGAAATTCGGTGTTTTTTTTTTACCGAAGTTTGCCGAAGTTTGCCGAATTGTGGCGCAATTTGCGGAATTCGGGTGGAATTGTGGCTCAAATTAAGGCGGATTTGTGGTTTTAGAAAGTTCCGTTTAATGGCATTTTGTGGTTTTCAGCTCGGCAGCTGCCTTTTGTGATATCCGAAGTTCGGCATTTCCGAAGTTCGGCATTTCGGAACTTCCAAACTCGGAGTTTTCCTTCCGATAATTGCCGAATTTTAACGGGATCTCAATCGCTAAGAAATAAAAGGATTAAAAAGAAGTAAAATAAACGGAATAAACGGAATAAACGGAAGCAAAAGAAGAGGAATTGAAGTACGAAATTCACATTTAAACGTATTGAAAATTTTCGGAACTGTCGGGAATCTGACGGGTTTGTGGTATTAAATTCGGAATTTTACAAATTTGTGGTATAAAATTCGGCGTTTTTGACTTCCGCTTCCGCTTTTTCGGCTTCTCCTTCCGCTTCCGCTAATAAATTCCTTCCTTAAATAGAAGAAATCTTTTAAATTCTCTGATTTAAAGCCGAAGAGGAAGAAGTACAAAAGAAAAGACGGAACTGATTGATTTTATGCCGAGATTCTCGGAAGTTCGGAGTTTGAAGTTCGGAGTTTGAAGTTCGGAAGTTCGGAAGTTCGGAAGTTCGGAAGTTCGGCATTGAAATTCAGTAAATTCTACTTGATTTTAAACAGAAACTAATGAAGTTTTCCTATCGCTTTTTTCTCTCAGCTGATTATAAAAAGGATTTTATATTCCTATAAAATGGCCTGAAAGTATTGGAGAATTGTAGTAGAAAGATAAATGGGATATTTGGGGAAAATTAGAAGAATAAATGGGATATTTGGGAAAATTTTGGAGAAAATATGGAAATTTTGGTGAAAGTTAGAAGAATAAATGGTAAATATAGTGAAGATTTGATGGAAAACTGGTGAATTTGATGAAAATTAGAAAGATAAATGGAATATTTATTATAAAAGGAAAAAAATTGAATTTTTTTTATATCTACTATGGCTGGTATTTCTTATAATTCTTTTATTCTATAGAAGATATTTCTAATTCTGATTCTTCTATTTCTTTTATTTCTATAGAAAATATTTCTATTTCTTTTATTTCTAATACTTCTGACTCTTTCTATTTCTAACTCTTCTAATTCTGATGGAGAAATCAGTGAATATAAGAAAATATTCGAGGCTTTCAATATTAACAATAGATGGTTTCTCTTATTGCGATTAGTTGAATTATTATAGGATTTTTGGAAGAAGAAGAAGAAGAAGAAGAAGAGGAAAAAGAAGAAGAATTGGAACTGGAATTGGAATAACTGTGAGAAATTGTATGATATGAGAGATTCATTTATATTCTATTATATTCTATTATTATAAGGGATATTCTATTATATTCTGTTAAATTCTATTATTATAAGGGATATTCTATTATATTCTGTTATATTCTATTATATTACTATATTATATATTATCATATTATATTCTATTATATGAAATATTCTACTATTATAAAGGATATTCTATTATATAAGAGATTCTACTAAATGAGTTATTCTGTTATAAGATATTCTATTCTATTATAATCTGTATAATCTGTTATATTATATTCTGCTGTATTGTATGGGATATTCTATTATATTCAATTCTATTCTATTCTATTATATTCTGCTATATTATATAAGATATTCTATTATATTCAATTATATTATATGCGTATTCTGGTTTTACTATAAGATATTCTATTAAATGAGATCTTCTATTATTTCATATTCTATTCTACTCTATTATATGAGATATTCTGTTCTACTATAGGATATTCTATCTGTTATATCATACGGGATATTCTATATTCAATTACATTCTATTATATTTATGATATATTCCATTATATTGATGGAATTCATATATCTATAAGATAATCTATTATATTTATCTATATTCTATTACTTCTCTTTATATATTCATTGTATTTCTTTTATATTTCTATTGAATCTGAGTATTATTTTACATATATTATACCTCTTTATATCTTTTATTCTATTCTATTATATCTATGAGATCTTCTATTATCTCTCTTTATCTCTCTTTATCTCTTTTATATCTCTGATTATTCTATTATATCTATGGGAAAGTTACTATATCTTTTACTATATCTCTAAGATGTTCTTTTCTATTTATTTATATTTCAATTATATCTATGAAATATTTATTATATCTCTAAGATTCTCTCTTATAACTATTTATATTTCTATTAGAATTATTTATAATTCTTCGATATCTACCAAAAATTCATATCTACAAGAATTCTTCTATATCTATAAGACATTTTATTATATTTATTAATATTTCTGTTATATCTAATTATATCTCTATTATATTTCTATTATATTTAATTATATTTCAATTCTATCCGACTATCTTATATCTCTGATTATTCTCTTATATTCTTTTCTATTTCTATTATATCTAATCATATCTTTATTATATTTTATTATATTCTATTATATTCTATTATATCCAATTATATTCTATTATATCCAATTATATTCTATTATATTCTATTATATTCTATTATCTCTCTATTATATTCTTTTCTATTTCTATTACATCTCATATTATCCTTTTATACCTTCTTAAATCTCTGATTATTCCCTCTATATCCCCTTAATTCTCTTATTATCCTTTTATATCCCTTTAAACCTCTGATTATTCCTTTTTATCCCTGCTTGAAACGTCAAACTCGACAAGAACGATATGGAAAATACGAAAAATCAAAGATTCCGTTTGATTCTCCTGTTAATATCATAGAAAAACAGAGAAACGAATTGGAAATTCCGGGATTTCTTCCTATTCAAAAGCCGAATAAGAAAAGCAGAAACGGAAAAAGAAAAAGACGGGATAAATTAAAACCTCGGATATTATAAAATTATACAAACAGATATCCGAATTCCGAATTCCGAATTCCGACAATGAAAACTTCTTATCGTATTTAAGAAGCAGAATTCTTCCTCTAATTAACGGGAAATGTGAAAAGATGAGAAGATGAAATGGTAAAATGGTGAAATGGGAGAGAAAAGCGGAAAATGAAAAGCATTTTGAAGTTCTAAAAGATTTAAAAGTTCTAAAAGTTCTAAAAGTTCTAAAAGTTCTCAATAAAATGAGAATAAAATGAGGATAAAACGAGGAATATGAATTTCTATTAACCAAAGCTGAAATCCCTTGACTTTCGCCTGCTTTGGCTGAGAGGTTTATTAAGAGAATTAATATATTTGTTTCTTTATTTATCTATTTATTTATCTAATTATCTATTTATCTATTTGTCTATTTATCTATCTATCTATCTATCTATCTATCTATCTATCTATCTATCTATCTATCTATCTATCTATCTATCTATCTATCTATCTATCTATCTATCTATCTATCTATCTATCTATCTATCTATCTATCTATCTATCTATCTATCTGTCTATCTATCCAGTTAAATCCTCAGAGTTCTCAAACATTTTGCTATTCGATTTCCTTTCTTTCTTCGGAATTCTTTATTAATGGATTTCAATTCCCCTCATTTCAATTCCTTTCTCCGCTTGAAAAGAAGGAAGAGAAATAGAAAAATAGGATATAATGAAGTTGGATGGTTTCTGGTAGAAATGGAATATTATGGAGATGATTTGTTAACATTTGACGATCTGAATTTTGAGATTCTCGTGGTTTTCAGCTTTTATTACTTGGAGTTGAAGAAGGAAAGTTATAGGAAAGGAAAGGAAAAGAGAGAAAAGGAGAAAATAAAATAAGAAATTATAAAGGAAGAAAAGGAGTAGAAATATGGGAAATAACAATGAAAGGAAAGGAATAAAATCAATTAGAATCATCTAAAACTGATCAAATTCTGCTAAAACTAATCAAATTCATCTAAAATCTCTTAGATTCATCAAAAACCTCTTAACATCTCTTGAAATCTCTTGAAATCTCTTAAACTCTTTTAAAATCTCCTTTATAATAAAACAAATCATCTCTTTATTTCAATCCATAGCAAGTCAACTCCTATCTGATCTTTTCAAAGGAAATATTTACGATATCGGCTTAATTTCTAGGAATATTTATGGTATTTTGAACTTTCTAAAGTATTTCAAACTTCTAATTTCTTATAATTTATATGGATTTTCTAATTTCCTTCAACTTTTTTCAAGTATTTCTAATTTCCTATAACTTTTCAAGTATTTCTGAATTCCTAAAACTTCTAAAGATATTCTAATATTTGGTAATATCTGAAGATCTTTTAATTTTCTATAACTTCTAAAGATATTCTAATAATTTCGAATCTTTATAATGATATTTTCTCTTCTATAGGGAGTATTAAAGCAGGGAATTGAATTTATTTGATTTATTTGAAGGATTTATTGATAGTTGATTTGATTGAGATTTTGTTTGATTTGTTTAATCAATTTACTGTTTAATTCTGTTTAATTACTGTTTAATTCTGTTTAATTACTGTTCAATTCTGTTTAATTTACTGCTTAAATTACTATTTAATTCACTGTTCAGTTCATCTTTTATTTTATTTAATTGATATTTCATTTAATTTATCCTTCTGACTTTCAAGTGATATTGAAATTCTGCTATTAAAGATGAATATTGGATTTTCTATGAAATTTTATTTAATATGAAGGACTGAAATATCAGTGATTTCCAGAGATAAAATAAAGAAGCAGATAAAACGGATAAAACGGATAGAAAAGTGGAGAAATCTGAGGTAAAGTTGGGTTTTAATGGAATAAAAAGTGAGATTTTTGAAAAGATTTGATGAATTGTGAGAAATATCTGGGATTTGGGTATATTAAAAGGAATAGGAATAGGAATAGGAATAGGAATAGGAATAGGAATAGGAATAGGAATAGGAATAGGAATAGGAATAGGAATAGGAATAGGAATAGGAATAGGAATAGGGATAATAGGAATATTAGAGGATATTAGAGATATAAGGAATATCTGGAATATTAGGGATTATAGGAATATTTAAGGATATTTCAGAGTTCCAAGGATATCAGGAATATTTGAAGAATTTGAGAGTTTTAGAAATATCTGGAATATTAGGAGTATTAGGAATATTAGGAATATTCAAGGGTATTTGATAGTTTCAAAGATAACAGGAATATTAGAAATATTTGGAGTATTTGGGAGTTTAAGAGATATTTGGAATATTTGGAATATCTGGAATATCTGGAGTAAATGATGGTATTTCAAAGATATTTGGGATTTCTGGAATATCAGAATTATTTAAGAATATTTGATACTTTCAAGGATGACAGGAATATCAGGAATATTAAGAATATCAGGAATATTTGGAATATTTAAAGATATTTCAAAGATATCTGGCATATCTGGAACTTTTAGAAGTTCAAGGGATACTTGGGATATCAGAACATTGAGAAATATTTGGATTATTTGGAATATTTGAAATATTTGGATTATTGAGAGTATTAGAGATATTAGAAGTCCTAAGAGTATTAGAAATATTAGAAGTCATAAGAGTATTAGGAATATTAAGAACATTTTTATAGTATTTGAGAAGTTCTGGGAGTTCTTGGGAGTTTTAGAAATATCAGAAATATCAGAAATATCAAGAGAATTAAGAGTATTTTCGGCTTATAAATTCTCATTCGAATTAACCGAGAGATGCTAATAATTCAGGATTTGAATTGTATGGGAATAGCGAGGAGAAGTGGAATGTTATATGAAGCTCTAATTGAATATCAATGGAAGGATATATGGATTATTAAATGGAATATCAAAGGGAATATCAATGGAATATCAATGGAATATTAAAGGAATATCAATGGAATATCAATGGAATATTAAAGGAATATCAATGGAATATCAATGGAATATCAAATGGAATATCAATGGAATAATGAGATATTAAACAGAGTGATAATTAGAAGATTATAAGGAATATTAATGGAAGGTAGGAGGTATTTTTAATGGAAGATCAAAGGAAGATTAGAAGGAATATTAATGGAATAATATTAATGGAAGAATGAAAGGAATAATAATTGGAATGAAAATTGGAATATTAATGGAAATTTAATGGAATATTAATGAAATATCAAAAGAAGCTGTAATTGGAATATCAAGTGGAATATTAAATGGAATATTAAATGGAATATTAGATGGAATATTAAATGGAATATTAAATGGAATACTAAATGGAAAAATATATGAATAATATATGAATCAGGATTAATACTGGAGTATTGGAAATTTGAATATTGGAAAATAGGAATATTTGAATTCCATTGGAAGATTGGAATATTGGAATGTTTGAATATTGGAATGTTTGAATATTGGAATAATGGAATATAATTGGAAGCAGGATTAATAATAATACTAATGATAATAATTATTATTTCTTCTTCTTCTTCTTCTTCTTCTTCTTCTTCTTCTTCTTCTTCTTCTTCTTCTTCTTCTTCTTCTTCTTCTTCTTCTTCTACAAGATCCTGAGATTTTTTTTCCTTTTTCTTTTCTTTTTCCTACAAAATCTACAATTATTTTAATTCCTTTTATTCCGATTCTTTCTTTTATTCCTTTTATTCCTTTTATTCCTTCTTCCTTCTTCCTTCTTCTTTTCCTCCTTCCTTCTATCAATAATTAAACAATTTCTCTATATTATTAACACCGAATATACACAATTTAAATCATAAATTAAAGCAAATAACCTGAATAAATTAAGTATAATTATAGACATTTAAATTCCTATAAAACCCGTAAATTCTTTATAAAATGAAGATAATTGAGAATCTCTGAATGAAAGAATTCCAATAATTCAACGAAAGAACTCCTATAAATGAGAGAATTTCCATTATTATAATAGAAGAAATTCCTGAAATATAAAACTCCATTATTTTATATAAAACGCCGATTATTTCCTATAAAAATTCAATTAATTTCTATACAGAAAACAGTTATTTTCTATAAAAAAGCATCCCGATTCCGTTAATTTCCATCCCATTTCTTTAGAAAAACAGAATTCTTTTTTCCCTGGGCATTTTAATTCAATTATTAGTATTAAAAGTATTTAATTTATAATATTATGTAGTATTTTCATGTATTTTACCACATTTTTCCATATTTTTACAACATTTTAATGGATTTTCCCCCTTTTTTACTATAAATTTCCCCATTTTCCACATTATATTCCTCTACAACCATTTCATATATTAGAAATATTCACATCTTCTTCTTCTTCTATCATTTAAATACATTTAAATACTTCAAACCTGACATTTCAATTGATATATACAGAATTAGTACAATATATATGTACTTTCAGCTCATTTCTCCTACTTTTTCAACCATTTTTCTATCATTTTCTTGGATTTTTATCTCCAATTCTTCGTATTTTCCATCATTTCCCACTTCTACCCCTCTTTACCCCACTTCTACCCCTCCTTACCTACATATCTCTGTACCAATAAACCTTCCGCTTTGCACTCTCGGCCCGAGCTTCCGCTTTCTTCTTCGACCACCCGCTCTTCACAATCTCCAACCTCCGAGCCATCTCGGCTATCTGCTCATCGGAAGCCCGAGAACACAAAGAAATGAAAAACGTAGAACATCCGAATTTTTGTGCCAAGTACTTCCTTGTGTACTTTGCCGGATCTTCCGCTCGGAGCCGCTGAATCTCGGCAACATCCTCGGCATTTAAATGGTATTTTTTAGCCCTTTCCGATAGTGCCGGCATGAATTTTAATTCCGCTTCCGAAACGGTTGTGTGTTTTATATTGTACACAAAGTTCTTTCTCGGGTCATTTTGCGGAATGAATAAATTCGGAGTTTCCGATGCCGGCTTAGCCGACGGAGCCGGGGTGTAGAAAAGTCCGTCTCGGGGTGTTGGTTTGACGTTTGCGGCGGATTTAATTGGGTTGAATTTGCCGTCGATTCGGTTTAATTGTGGTAAATCGTGTTTACCGCGAATTGCCGATTTCCCGATATTCAATTGCGGGATTCGGTAAGTTCGGCAATTTCGGGAAATTGTTCCGAACATTTTGGTACAAAAATGGTATTGAAGCTTTTTGTGGTTGTTTAATTTGTATTTGTGGTAAAATCAGAATTTTGAGAAATTCTGTTAAATTTTGAACCACAAAAAGGCAAATCAGGTTTAAAACGCCGAACCTCCGAGACGGAAAATCGGCAGTGTTTTTTTTTTGGGGGGAAATTATAAGATTTCGGGATTATTCACTGCCTTCCCGCTTACTTTTGTGAAGTTCCGTTGAGATTTACCGAGTTTTTTCCCCAATCATATCGGATGTTCCGCCGATTATCATTTTTGTGTTACAATTACCGATCATTTTGTGGTTGAATGGAAAATTTCCAAAAGTTACCCGGAAACGTATTTCGGAGATGATAATTGACTTACAGGAATGTTTTCCGAAATTTATTAAACTAATTATCTCCGATATGCATCTATAGTCTCCGGTTTGTGCGGCTATTATCTCCTTTCTGCCCGTCTTATCTTCTCCGGTTTCTTACTCACATAATACAAAAGAAAAAATGCCGAATTCTTCAAAGTCATCGGATGAGCCGAAACGAACAAATTTAATGACTTCCGCTTTCCACTGCATATTCTATATTTATTCCGCTTTTTCTCCGCTTTTCCTCCGCTATAAAGCGGAAATCATCTGACGGTTTTGTACTTGGTTTTTCGGCTCAAAGTTCCGTTTTACTCCGAGTTTTCCGCTTTTACAAGCCATTTCTCGGCTTTAAATCGGAAGTTTTCCGTCATTATTCCGGTGTTTTCTCCGTTATTTCACCGAGATAATCCACAATGCCGAAATCTCCGGAAACTTCGGAAACTTCGGAAACTTCGGAAACTTCGGAATTAAAACTCCACAAAAGGATATCCGAAATTCTTAATGAGAATTCCGTTATTAATGAAGTTTTCGCGTCACAAATAGCTAAAATATGCCGAAGTCAGCCGAATTTCTCGGCTTTTGAATCTGTGGCTAAAAATTTCGGAAGATTTGATCCGTTAAAGTTAAAAGAAGTGTACAAACTCGTTCATTGTGGTTCTGTGGATTTCGGAACGGAAGTTTCGGAAGTTCCGAAAGTTTCAAAAATTGCTAAAAATGCCGAAATATCGGAAACTTTGGAAAATTCAGAACACAAAACTTTTATTATTCCGACATCTTTTCCGATCTCCGACATTATTTCCGAAAAAAGCTCCGATAAGATCTCCGATCCGGCTTCTCTCAGTTCCGAAACTCCACAAATTAAATTTAAACGGCCCGCTCGTCTCGGCGCTCGGAAATTTTCTTCCGTTTCTTCAGCACAAAAACGGGTAAAACTCGATTTCGGGAACGAATTTCCCGAAAAGGAAACTGCGCCACAAATATCAGCCACAAATCCTAAATCTTCTTCCGGACTTTCAGCCACAGCTTCCCGAAGATTACAGGAAATTAAACGGAAACGGGAAAAGAAATTAAATTCTTCAACCACAAATTCAAAATCTTCCGACATTTCTTCCGAAATTTCTTCCGACATCTCTTCCGGTTTCCCCACTTACCCCTCATTCCTTTCGGACACAGAAGCGGAATTTAACGCCGAAACTGCCGCTGCTTTGGACCGCGATTGGTACACAACCGACGAACTTTCCGGTTTACATTCCGTTGGTGACGAATTACACGTGCCGCTCGGGGGAATTTCTCGGGATGAACCATTTGTGGATGAAATTGAAACACAAACACAAAACCAAATCCACAAAAAATTCTCTCATCGGAATAAAGAAAAAATCCGAGATTCCGACCTTTGGGAATCAACACAAATACGTCAAGGTAGCGGGTTCGGTTCGGACTTTCCTATTCGGGATCTAGACGCCCAAACTTTAAACGCCGACGCCACAAAAATTAGATCTGTGGTTTCCGTTCACAGATTAGTACCGCCTTTCCTAAATGAGGAAAAAGCTTTCAGTCTTCGGGCCGAACCAGTGGCTGTTTGCCGAGATCCGCAAGGAGATTTGGCTGTTTTGGCTCGGAAGGGTTCGGCGTTGGTGCGGGAGGTGCGGCGGAGACGGGAAGTGGCGCGGCAGGCTCGGCAAGCGGCTTCTGTGGCGGGGACTGTTTTGGGGGGTGTTATGGGTGTAGCTGAGGCCGACGCCGACGCCGAAGCTGACGCCGAAGGCGGAAGCGGAGGCGCAGCAATTGGTGGCGCAGCCGAAGGCTCAGCCAAAAGCGGAAGTGGAAACGTAAATAGTGGCGTAAACAGTGGCGCAGCCGAAGGAGCAAATAAACCTGACACAAACTTGGCCAACAATTCCGTGGTTGCCACAATTAAAACCAAAGACTTTAAAGCCGACAATTCAGCCACAAACTTAGAAACCTTTAGCGCCAGGAGTGCCACAAAATCAGAAACATTTAGCGCCGAGAATGCCACAAAGTCTTCAGCCACAGAATTAAAAACCTTTAGCGCCGAGAATGCCACAAACTCTTTAACCACAAACTCTGAAACCTTTAGCGCCGAGAATGCCACAAACTCTTCAACCACAAACTCTTTCGGCTCGACCCCCGCCTCCGCTTCCGCCACCTCCGCCTCCGGCTCCGGTGGCTCCGGTGGCTCCGGTGGCGCTTCAGCCACAAACTCTCCCGGCTCGGCCTCCGCTTCCGCTACCTCCGCCACCTCCGGTGGCTTCGGTAGCTCCCGCTCCGGCCTCCCCATCTTCGCCGTCCGCTCCCAACTCCTCTCCACTATCCGCGACAACCAAGTAACTATCGTAATCGGCGAAACCGGATCGGGAAAAACAACCCAACTACCACAATACCTCTACGAAGCCGGGTTTGCCGCCCACGGCATCATCGGATGCACTCAACCCCGAAGAGTCGCTGCCATGTCTGTGGCTCGCAGAGTAGCGGAAGAACGGAATACCGAAATCGGCACCACAATCGGTTACGCTATCCGATTTGAAGACGTAACTTCGGCAACCACAAAAATAAAATACATGACAGACGGAGTTTTACTCCGAGAAACTCTCACAGACCCAGATTTACTGAAATACTCCTGTATTGTAATGGACGAAGCCCATGAAAGAGCCCTCAATTCCGACGTTCTCCTCGGATTATTCCGTAAATTGCTATCCCGACGCCGAGATCTCAGACTTATTGTAACTTCCGCCACTCTAAACGCGGCTAAATTCTCAGATTACTTCCGAGGCGCCCCAACCTTCCGAATCCCAGGCAGAACGTTCCCTGTAGACATTCTATACGCTAAAAGCCCCGTAGAAGACCACGTAGCTGCCGCAGTAAAGCAAACCCTCACTATTCACCTCCAGCAGGGTCCCGGAGACGTTTTGGTGTTCCTCACAGGCCAGGAGGAGATCGAAGTGTGCTGTGAAGTTCTAGCGGAAAAACTGAGCTCTCTGCCGGATCCGCCGCCGCTGGAGATTCTGCCGGTGTATTCGCAGCTCCCGTCGGATTTACAGGCTCGGATCTTTGCTCGGGCGGCCCGCGGAGTTCGGAAGGCGATTGTGGCTACTAATATTGCCGAGACTTCGCTTACTTTGGACGGAGTTGTGTTTGTAGTTGATTCCGGGCTGGCTAAGCTGAAAGTTTACTCTCCAAAGATGGGGATGGACGTTTTACAAGTAGTTCCAGTTTCTGTGGCAAACGCGGATCAACGAGCGGGCCGAGCGGGCCGAACTGGGCCGGGGAAATGTTTCCGTTTGTACACAGAAAGAACAGCTCGGGATGAATTATTACCACAGACAATCCCCGAGATTCAGCGCACAAATCTAGCTAATACATTATTGCTTTTGCAAACGTTGAATATCCGAAGTGTGGCTGAATTGGGACTGCTGGACGCGCCACCCCCGGAAGCGGAAGCCGCCGCTTTATACGGATTATGGGCTTTAGGAGCGCTGAGCCACACTGGGAAACTCACAGCCACCGGGAGGCGCATGGCGGCTTTCCCAATGGAGCCCTCGTTGGCGGCAATGCTGCTGGAAGCGGCAAACCGCGGATGTACCGTAGAAATGCTCACGATTGTGGCAATGCTATCTGTGCCTTCCGTCTTTTACCGGCCTCGGGAACGGCAAGCGGAAGCCGACGCGGCTCGGGAAAAATTTGCCGTGCCGGAATCAGATCATTTAACTCTATTAAACGTATACAAACAATGGGAAGCATATAATTGTAGTACTAAATGGTGTAATCGGCATTTCCTCCATGCCAAATCTCTGGCCCGAGCTCGGGAAATCCGCCAACAACTCTCGGGTATTCTCACCCAACAGAAACTCCCGTTAGAATCCTGTAAAGCAGATTGGGACATTCTTCGGGAATGTGTTTGTGCTGGGTTTTTCCCGCAAGCCGGAAGAGTGCGGGGGTTCGGCAAATATGTGGCGCTGAGAACCGGGATGGAGATGCGGCTGCATCCGACGAGTTCTTTGTATGGGCTGGGGGATTTGCCGGAGTTTGTAGTGTATCACGAGGTTGTTTTGACGAGTGCGGAGTATATGAGTGTTGTTACGGCTGTGGATGCTGAGTGGTTAGGGGAGTATGGGGGGGTTTTTTATGAGGTGGCAACCGGAGCCACTGGAGGCGCAGCCGGAAGTGGCGCAGGTGGCGCAGTAAGAGGTATATCCGAAGCTGGAGGCGCAGCCGGAGGCGGAGGAAGAACTGGGGGGTCAGCAGGTGGCTCAGCCCGAGTTAAATCCGAAGCTGGAGGCGCAGCCGGAGGCGGAGGAAGAACTGGGGGGTCAGCAGGTGGCGTAGGTGGCGTAGGTGGCGTAGGTGGCGTAGGTGGCTCAGCCGGCTTTCGAGGCTCAGCTGGGGGCTCAATAAGCCGGCGAGCACAATTAGAACGGGAATTAGCAGAAGCACGAATAGAAATGGAGAAAGAAGCGGAACGGGAAGCAGCAGAAAAACTACAAGCTGCTGTGGCGCAGAGCAGCGGGAAAGCCGTGATTGGAGGGAGTCGGAAAAGGAGGGGGTTTTAGGGGAGAAGTGGGGGAATGTGGGGTATGTGGGGTATGTGGGGAGAATGTGGGGAGAATGTGGGGAAGAAATGGGAAGAAAGGGGAAGAAAGGGGAAGAAATGGGAAGATATGGGGTATAAATGTATGAAGATATGTATGAAGATATTAGTATTTATATTGGTATTTCTATTAGTATTTCTATTAGTATTTCTATTAGTATTTCTATTAGTATTTCTATTAGTATTTCTATTAGTATTTCTATTAGTATTTCTATTAGTATTTCTATTAGTATTTCTATTGATAATTCTATTGATATTTCTATTGATATTTCTATTGATATTTCTATTGATATTTCTATTGATATTTCTATTGATATTTCTATTGATATTTCTATTGATATTTATTAATATTTTCTCATTAATATTCAAACTAATATTGATATTGATATGAATTTAATAACTCTCATATTGATACTCATATTGATATCGGCGTTGATATTAATTTTAATATTCAAATTAATTGATTTAATATTGCTTTTAATGTCAATTTCTAATAATATTCATCTTTATACTGATATTTATATTGATATTATTATTGATATGAATTTGATAATGATCATATTGAGATTGATATTGATATTTTATTTATCTTTATACTGATATTAATTTGGATGCTGATGTTGATATTTCTATTGATATTTAGATTGATATTTAGATTGATATTAATCTTTCTATTTCTATTTCTATTTCGATTTCGATTTCGATTTCGATTTCGATTTCTATTCATATTTATTGATATAAAACTGTCGTATTTAGCTGTTCTCAGATTCTGGAATACTGAAATATGAGGACCCAAGACTGAGAAGATTCTCAAGAGAGGTTTGAAAGTGAAGGAATAGCAGTTGAAAAACAAGAACTTCTCTAAGACTGGATATTGGAAGGATTTCTATCTTTTAGAGGTTCCGAAGTTCTGAAGTTCATACTTCTGGTAACTTTGGTTTTGGTATTTCTGAGCTCATTGATCTGGGTATCAAATAAGATCCTTCTATTGGTATTTACGGTACTTCTACGGTGTTTTGGGACTTCCTGGTTCCCGTATTGCCAGAAAAGACTCAGAGAAAGTATTGGTAATTCTCGCAAGATTCTCCGTGAAGACTCCATTGAATGGTTCAATAGTAAATATGAGGATGATGGGTTGAGAGAGGAACAAACGGCCCGTGTATGGCAATAAAAGATTGGATACTTATAATATACTGTGCATTTATAATACCTAGCTATTGCTGGAATACTGGAATACTGAAATACTGGAATGCTGGAATACAACTTGTTCAATTGATATTAACATGAATTCAATACTTTTCATTGGTATTTTATTAATGATAGTTTATTGATCTTCATTTTCATAATCATATTCATAATCATATTCATAATCATATTCATAATCATATTCATAATCATATTCATAATCATATTCATAATCATATTCATAATCATATTGATCATTCTATTGATCTTCAATGAATTTCCTATTTTTATTGATACTACTGATGCTGATAATATTCATACTGATATTTATACTACTACTACTACTATTATTGTTCTTATCATCACCATTTCCACTAATATCTATAGCTGTTTAACTTCATTAGCAATACCAGAAGCAATGGAGAGCCACTCCATCTCAAATAACCCCTCAGAATCGGCTTCTCAAGCTCGACTTCTAAAGTACAATGGCTTATAAGGATATACTGTTTCCTCTGAACTCCTGGAAACCTGCAAACCCTGGAAACCCTGGAAACCCTGGAAAGCTGCTATAACAGCCCTGGCAAACTGACGTTATCACCAAACTATTATCTGCGAACTCTTCACAACTGGGAATCTCACTACTACAACGTCTTTCTACTCAGCTTCAGCTCTGCACCCCTGAGAAAGCGCACCCTGGGAAGGTTTTTCTATCAGCTTTTAACGGTGGTAAGTCGATATTCATTTCCTTTACTGTGTGATAAGTATATGGCAGAGATTCCAACAATCCAGGCACTCATATAGGTAGTTTCTCTTGGTTTGTTACTCCTACTTTATTCCTCCTAATTTGTTATTCCTGCTTTATTAATCCTAACTCTTTCCTCCTGCTTATTCCCCCTAAATTATTCCTCCTTTACTTTCTTCACATATCTCCCTTAATAGGCTTATTTCCTATCGACTCTTTCGCAAGGCTGAATGAGAATTAGGATGCCTTTGCTGATGAATTTACTTTCCTCGTATTATAAAGTCGGATTTCTTATTACTCAACCCGTAGAATATGGACATTCTAATGATGTAAATTTCTATTATTTCTATTACGACAAGCCAGAGATGTGGAAATTGTCATTGGAAACTCGATAGATTGCTGATTTCTATTTATTGCTCCTCTAAGGTGGAAATTCAACTCAATAAGGTGGAAATGCCATTCTAAGGTGGCCATTCCATTTTCAGGTTTGGTCCTTTGATCCTTTGGTGTTTTTCTTTTGATAAATTAGAGAAAGCGAACAAATACTACAATTTGGATCGGATATTGAACATACAATATCCCTCCGAGTTATCATAGGAGAATTTTACATATCCGAAGTGTACTGAGAAGGAACTGTAGAAAGGGAAATCCCATCATCTGCGGAGTTATTAATTTTGTTACTATCATTTGCCGAAGCTGAGGATACTTTGGTCTTTTGGTATTTTGGTATTTTGGTATTGTTGTCTCTTAATCTTTTGATCTTTCGATCCTCGGATCTTTTGATTTTTTTGATATTTTGGTCTTTCGATCCTCCACTCCTTTATATTTCCATATTTCCATTTCTTACTTTCTTACTTTCTTATTTTCTCATTCTTTCTTCTTTCTTTCTTCTTTCTTCTTTCTTCTTTCTTCTTTCTTCTTTCTTCTTTCTTCTTTCTTCCTTCTTCCTTCTTCCTTCTTCTTTCTTCTTTCTTCCTATTTTCTCACTACCCTTTATATCCATCGTGTATTCCAATGATATTATATTCTGCCTTCTTTTCTTCCTTATTCCTTCTTTCTTACCCTAAAATGAGCAGAAAGCATAGCATCTCCGACACCACACAGATATCCAGTCATTAAATTAAATAATTCTCTAAGCAGGTTTGCACCTCAGTGTGAGCGTTGTGGGCCCAGCATATCTGTAAACTGTGAATTCCATTATAATGTCCTTCAGACTCTTCAATAATAGTATATTCTACTTTTCCATAGCTTTTGGACTCTTCAAGTACTGTAGAATCTACTTTTCCATAATCTTTCTAGCTCTTCCAACATTTTATACTTCATTATCCTTGAGCTTTGGACCAATTAATCGTTTTTTATTCAACTTTCCATAACTTTTGAGCTCATTAAATATTGGATTATTGCAAAATCCTTGGATTTCTTTACTTAGTATTCCATTTCAATGAACTTTGGATTCTTAAAACATTAAATATTCCTTTTTATGTCCTTCAGACTCTTCAATAATTGTATATTCTACTTTTTCCATAATCAACAGACCCTTTAATCACTGAATGGTCTTCTTTTCCATAAATTTTGGACTCTTCAAGCACTGTAGATTCCACTTTTAATATTCTTGGAAAGCTTCAGCCATTGTATATTCTTCTTTTCCATAAACGTCAGACTATTCAATCAGTAGTATTCCACTTCCCACAACCATTAGACTCTTCAATCATTTCATACTATAATTTTCTATCTTCCTTGGCTATTAAATCATTTCATATTCTACTTTTCCATCTTCTTGGCTCTTCAAACGCTTTCTTTTCTACTTTTCCACTTTTCCCGCAACTTTTAAACTCTTTTCACTTACTTTATTCCTCTTGAAACGTATAATTCGAATATTAAACTGCTACTACGCTATTCGCTATATTTTCCTCATTCTCTTTTCCTCATTCTCTTTTCCTCTTTTCCTCTTTTCCTCTTTTCCTTTCCTCTCTCCCTCCTTTCCTCTCTCCCTCCTCCCTCCTCCCTAACTCGCATAATCGAAAAACAACAGCAAAAGCCCAAATATCACCGACAACACACAAATCAACCGCGTAAGCTTCCGACTCCGCTGCCGAGCCGACGCCAACTGCTTGTTCCCCTCCGCTAAACTCCCCTGTGCCTGGAACGACTCGTCTACTAAACTATTTATCTGCTCAGACTGAGAAGCCAAATGCTCTGCTAATTCTGACTGCAGCTTCATTATACTCAACAGCGACTGCTCTGCCTGTTTAGCCTTTTCCAGCTGGCTTTCCAGCTCCTGCAGCAGCTGTGTGTTCTCCGTTTTCAGTTCCTGGAGCTGCTCGGGCGGAATTTCGTTTACTAAAGCCGCAGATTGCGTTTTCTCCTCTTCCGTCAGCTTCAAAGGCTGCGCCACCCAGCCACCGGGGCCTCCGAGCCCTGAGGACTCGGGCAATCTGTGCAGCACGCTTTTCTCCGCTTCCGCTTTCCGCCGAAGCCGAGATTCCTGCTGAGATGACTCCATATCGCTTACTTCTTTAAGCAGGAGTCCTAAAGATGCTAACACTCCTTTCCGGCATTCCGCTACAGTTTTACTCCGAAGTTCCGCAGCCGAAGGACCAAACAGAGCCAGCCGTTTGTGCACACTCCGACGGCTCCGCTCGGCTTCGTACTGCTCAAGAAATCTCAATTTATTGACAGCAGCTTGTAATATACTATTTGCTTCATAATCTATATCGTCCCGTTCCTGTTCCGTCAGGGAAAGGTTTTCGCCGGCGGAATCGATGCCGCGGAACGCGTCGCGGCGTTTTGTGCCGGCCGAGGAGGTCGCCAGATACGCCCGACGGATCCGAAGGAGGTTTCGGCGTAGTTTAGTGAGATGAGAGTACTATAGTAGGAGAGGTTAGTAGGATGTAAGGGGAAAAAGCGGGGTTTGGGCTGATTTTGCAGTATTTGAATAGTTTGGGTTACTCACTAGGGTGCGGCATTCCTGTAGGAAAGTGTCGGAAGTTTCCTGTGGCGGAGTTTTCGGAGTTTTCGGTGTCGGGTCGGGCCGAGAATCCCGAGATTGTCTGACGCACTCGAGGAAGGCAGTAGTGATGTCTGACATGAATAGTGGGGTAAAGTGGGGCTAAGCGGGGCTAAGCGGGGGTTTTTTGGTGTCAAATGAAAGGCCGAAAACGGGAGATTTGGATTTCAAGGTTGCCGATGCCGGTTTCGGGGGTTTTCAGCGGGGTAAAGAGGGGTATAGCGGGGGGTTATAGTAGAAATGGTTTAACATGAATTGAGATTTTGAAGATGAGTTAAGGCGTATGCGGGTCGATGTATGTTTATGCTGGTTGGAAAAGATGCATGAGGGTGCAGATGCGTGCATATGGGTGCAGGAGAATGCATGTGGGTGCATGAAGGCAAGAAAATCCGAGATAAAGGCAAAGAATTGGGGATAAAAACACAATATGAAGTTCAAAAACAGATACTATAGTGTTTATATTACTCAATTTCTACAAATATCTCTCTTTTGAAGCCCCTGGGTCAATCTGGGTGACCCTGGATGGACGAGGAAGGCAATACACTGGTAACTAGCAGTATCTTATGTTAACTCCACTGCAATACTGCCGTAACGCAGAGAAAGAGATCCTAATGTTTAAAATAAACAAATATTTACACTTTCCTTTCAGTTATAACGCATTATCTCCCATTTTCGGCTCGCTATCGTCAAGTTGAGTACGCGATAATCAATTACCTTTCCTTGTCACGTGAATTTCACGTGATCTTTTGATCATCGCGAAATTTTCGCGTTTAACATTTCGCGTTCATCTCATCTTTTCTGCCTTCCGCTTCCGTCCCGCTTCCGCCTTCTCCGCCAACAAACACAATCGTCCATCCGCACACCCACCAAATGACACCCGCTACTCACGGCGAACAAGCCTATCTCGACCTTTGCCGGCATATCATCGAACACGGTGAACACCGGCCCGACCGAACCGGCACAGGCACTCTTTCCGTCTTTGCGCCACCACAGCTCCGCTTCAGCCTCCGGGACGACGAATTCCCACTGCTGACGACGAAAAAGGTGTTTCTGCGCGGAATTATCCTCGAATTACTATGGTTTATAGCCGGAGACACGAACGCGAAACATTTATCAGACCAAGGAGTGAAAATATGGGACGGGAACGGATCCCGTGAGTTTCTCGATTCCCGCGGGCTCACAGCCAACCGCGAGGGAGATCTCGGCCCAGTTTACGGGTTCCAATGGCGGCATTTCGGCGCGGAATATAGTAATTGCGACGCTGATTATACTGGTAAGGGCGTTGATCAGCTTGCTGACGTAATCAACAAATTGAAGAATAATCCATACGATCGTCGTATCATTTTAAGTGCTTGGAACCCGAAAGATTTCCCGAAAATGGCACTCCCGCCTTGCCATATATTTGCTCAGTTCTATGTATCCTTCCCTGGGGGTGCTGGAACACGTGGGGAGCTGTCATGTGTGCTGTATCAGCGTAGTTGCGATATGGGGCTCGGGGTTCCGTTCAATATCGCGTCTTACGCGTTGCTGACGAAAATGCTGGCGCAGGTCTGTGATTTGGACTGTGGCGAGTTTATACATACTATGGGCGATGCTCATGTGTATTTGGATCACGTAGACGCGCTGAAAGAGCAGATAGAGCGAGTTCCGCGGAAATTCCCGAAGATGAAGATTGCTAGGAAAGTAGAGAGCATTGACGGGTTTCGGCTGGAAGATTTTGTGCTGGAGGAGTACAATCCGTATGGGAAGATTCATATGAAGATGAGTGTGTAAGAAGCACCTGAGGGAATGATATATAAGGTATATATGGCTGATATAAGCTGGAAATGAGTGATAATCGTAGATCTGAAGTAATGGTTATTAAGTGATTACGTGATCGGATATGTGGGATGGTGTTTTAATGTTTGGTGAAAACGCGGATTGCAGTGTCAATTTGCGCAAATCTCGGGTATAGTAGTGTTTGGAGGCTACAGAGGATGATTATATGGGTATTAGAAGTACTGTGGCTTGCGTACATCCGGAATGGAGTCTCTAGCGTTTCACTCTTTCACCCGGGAGATGGCATGTGCAGACAAGCGTCTTCTACGCACTCTAGCAGTGCTTTTCTGCTGTTTTGGCTGGCAGGAATTATTTCCCACGTAAAATAGGTTAAATACGACACCGATTTCGGCTTATTTAATACGTAATACAGTGATTTCGACTGGGTATTCACTCAAATATCTACTCTGAAAGAAGTGCCCTATATCCGATCACGTAATCCTGAATATACAACGAGTATCCACTAAATAAAAGATGATGTAAGCATAAAAGAATATACCAGTCTTCTCATTCTTATCGGCTGGAATGTAGATAAAACAGTGGATTAAATAGCATTTTTATCTTATTTATATAAAAATATATGTATATTGAAGTATTAGCTATTAATTTTGTCACCAGCAAGTTTCTCTGGTACCTCAGAGCTGCCTTCGTCGCAGATTCTTTGACGGACCCGCAATTCATCTGTAGATATGGAAAGAGCCGAGAAAGATCAATGGAGACGGCAATGCTTGATTTCTGGTTGATTTTCCTTGAATTTAGTGGTTTATATTGTTGATAGATGTAATAGTAGTAGTAGTAGTAGTAGTAGTAGTAGTAGTAGTAGTAGTAGTAGTAGTAGTAGTAGTAGTAGTAGTAGTAGTAGTAGTTTTAGTAGCAAAAGAAGAAGAACCTTCTATTCAATATTGTAGGCTTCCGAAAGGTCCTGAGAGGATAGAAGGTACTTAGAATTATAAATATATGAGCAGTTTAAAGGATGAATAGGATAGGATAGGATAGGATAAAAATACCAGAAATGAGATTATTCATCCTTCTTCCCTCTCTTTGTTCCCTCTTTTCCATTCCTTTTTCTTCTTTCCATTATTCTTTCCTTTCCTTCCTCCTTTCCTCCTTTCCTCCTTTCCTCCTTTCCATCATTCTTTTGTTTCCATTGTTCCTCCTTTCCTCCTACTACTTCCATCCTTATATCTTACTCCTCACTGTAATATCAATTCCTCAGCTATATCATCTACTAATCAATTTCCTTCCATTCCCCTTTCATTCCCCTTCTATTCCCCTTTCATTCCCCTTCTACTCCACTTGCCTATGCAAAAACCACTCATATGTTACATTTGATTCATCTGTATAGCTATTATACTCTCTGCCACTTTCCTTTACTTCTTTTACTTCCTTTACTTCCTCTACATAATAGAAGCCCGCCGGGTTCTCTGATTTCGTCGTTTCCGTGCCGCTTCCAAACCTTGCAAAGCTTCCTCTGTCGGCTCGTCGTCTGTGAAATCGAAATCGAAAACTGTGGATTGCCGTTTCCGTGAATTACGGGAACCACAGATTCCCTTTTTCTCCAATAATTCCTCCGATTTCTCCAACTTCTCTTCCGACTTTCCTGCCGCTCCCATCCGAGTTTTCCGCCTCCCGCTGCTTCTTCGGATCATTTTTGTACTCATCTCGGCTTCATCTGTGTCATCTCGGTAAACTACGGGTTTCCCCGATTTCACAGACCGTCCAGACCGACTAAAAGATCGTGATTGTGGTTCTGGTTTTGTAACTCCCGATTTACTCGATTTGTACTCATTTCCATCCTCATTCCGCTCCTTTTTAATCTCTACACACTCTGAACTCCGTCGCTCGGCTTTCCGTGACGCCACAATTACCAATTCCGGCTCATCGTCGTCTACAGCCGGGCCGAGCTCGGCAGTGGGTCTTCTTAGTTTTGTGTTTAAACTGGGTTCTTTGTAATTAACGGGTTTGCGGCGCCGAGACTGCCGACGGGTTCTACCGTTTGTGGCATCAAGTTCGGTAGAATCTTGTAAATCTAATAAACTTTGTGGCATTTTCTCTGTTGCCATCGGCGATGCTTTCGCTCTTCGGCTACCGGATTTCGGAGCCACAGAAGCACGTTTCCGTGGTGTAGGCATTTGTACTCCGTTTACGGAACGTTCCGAGAGTGCCTTACGGGGTGAATTATGTAGTGGAGAATTGGTTTGTGGTTTATGCGGGGTTTCTGCGGGGTATGCGGGGTTGCTTAATTTGGAAAACAGCTTGGAGGGGCTGTTTTCCTTGTCTATGTGGAGCGGAGTGGGTGGCAGGAGACGGGAGGTGCGTCTGTTCCGTTTTTCTCGCCGCTGCGCCACATTACGGGTATTTATTGGTGGGAGAAGTGGCTCAGTTGGGTGGATTTCCGTTATTTCAATTCCCGGAGAGGAAATTGGGGATCCAATGGGGGAATTAAGTGGCTCAGCTGGTTGTGGAATTGTGGCTGAATTGTTAGGATTGCTGTTTTCGGCTTCCGCTTCCGTTTCGGCTTCCGCTTCGTCTTCTTCTTCAATAGTTTCCGGTGTGAGCGAATCACCGGCTTCGTCTTCGGGATCTTCTAATTGTGGCGTATGTGGCGTATGTGGCGTATTTGTATGTAAACTAAGTGGCGCAGAGTCTAATTCAGCCACAGGATTTTCCCAATTAGGACTCCGCTCCCTCTGATGATCCAACGGCAAATCCCCAGGGAAAATCAAAATAGATTTCCGTCTGCTGGACCGTCTTTTCCGCTCCATCCGTTCTCGGGTATCTTCGGCAGTCAGCGAAGCCCTCGGAGCCGTCAAATCAGCCACATCAGCCACACCGGCTGAGCCACAATTGCCATTTCCAGTTCCATTTCCTATTCCATTTCCTATTCCATTTCCTATTCCATCTACTAAGCCACCGCTAAGCCTCAAAGAAGGCACATACGCCCCTAATTGTTCCGCACGTCTCACAGCATTACACACATCGTTCAGCTCGGCAAACTGGCGGGCCAAAGCGTCTTGAATGGCCGTCACGTGGGCATCCAAAACCTGCCGATGAGCCAGTGATTGTTCCGCAGATTGATTACGTAATGAAAGATTCTCACATACAAGCTGAGATATCCTCGTCTCTAAAGCGGAAATCTTGGACATCATACACGAATTCGCCTTGGCAAACGCTCGGTTCTGTATAATAAGCTTCCTTCTAGAGATTTCCAACTGTTCAATAGCCACAGTTTGTGGGGCAGCTGATACCGTTGCTGCTCTGTCTGTAGCGGCGATTCTGGCCATTGCCGGGCCGGGCAAGCGGGCAGCGGAGGCGCCAGGCGGGGTTGCAAGGCGGGGATGTCAGCTGCGGGGTCCGCCGGCTGTCCATTGAGCAGCTGACGGGGTAGGAAGATGCCGGGTAGAAGAGAGATGAGAAAGAGGGGTACTTTGAGGGCCAAAAAGCGGGGTAACCAGGGTTTGGAGGGACAAATGAGCAGATAGCGGGTCGGCAGTTGTAGTTTTTGTGTTTCCGGTGATAATTAGCTGGTCTGTTGGGGCGGAACGGAGCAATTAGAGGTCGGAATGCGGAATATTCGGAATATTGAGGAAGAGAAATGCCGATGTTTACATATTCCCGTATTAGTAAATGAGGGAGTAAAGTCTCTCGGATGGCCCCCTCAAAAGAGGAATTATTGATGATGTAATACTAAATAGTTATATGCGGTTGCCTGATTGAGGAGGCAGGGACCTGTTTTGGGATACGAACCTCATAATGAGCGACCGAGAGGGAGGAGCAGAAATGGAGGGGGTTTATGCTGTAGGAGAAGGAAATTGGGATTATTAGCTTAGTTGACAGCTTTTATTGCATTTTCTGGGTTTATAACTCGGGTTTTGCCTTTCCGCGGGTCATATTTTTGACATTTTACTCGCTTCATGGAGTAGTAGATACTCCATTTCCAGATTACGTAATCACCAATTACACCCTCAACATGAAAAACGCGAAAAAACGCGTAAAATCGACAGCGGAACTTCCGCTTCGAACATCCGACATCTCCGCTCCGCAAACTCCGCTGCTTCATTTTCAAGCTCCTTCACGCTTCCTGAGTCCTACAAGTTTCTAAACCGACACACTAATTTACCCAACTCTCTCTTAAAACCTACAGAATCCCGACTATACCATAACTACGCGTTACGCGTCATTTTCACTATAAAAATGTTCCGAGGAAACAACAATAATAACAATAACGGCCTCCGCAAAAGCATTGCAGGTCCCGCGCTGGGCTCCCAGCAACCAGTTGTCTTGCAGACACGTGAGCAGGTGCTCCGTGCGAAGATTGAGACGAAAAAGCAGGAATTGGAAGCTCTGATGATGATAAAGCAGCTTAGTGCTGCTATGGCTCAGCAAATGGAGGATCTTCATAAGAGTATTGCGACTCTTGCTGATGGGTCTGAAGGTGAGTTAGGTGTGGCGTTGTGCGGCGTTGTGTGGCGCAATATAGCTGAAGATAGCTTAATGTGGCTTAATATAGCTTAGTCTAACATCCCAGCTGTGGCTCAGGTCGTCTCAAACTGGACAAGTATAATAAACGCTATACAATTAGCATCAAGTAAGTTAAAGAGAAAAGAGCAAAATGAGGCTGGGAGTCTCTTGCTGAAGCTGAGACGGGAAAAGAGGAACAATTAGGGGGGATTTAGAAGGAATTGGAAGAGATTATAAGAGATTTTAGAGGATTTAGAAGGATTCAGAAGGAGTTAGAGGATTCAGAAGGAGTTAGAAGTGGATTTAGGAGGATTTAGAAGTGAATTTAAAAGAATTTAGAAGTGAATTTGGAAGATATGAAAGATTTGGAAGTGAATAGGAAGCAAAACATTGGAAGATAGTAATATGGGATCAGTTGAACTCCTCTAATCATTAAGAATACTCCTTCACCTTTTCTAATCCCTCCCTTCTTCCTTCCCTTCTTCCTTCCCTTCTTCCTTCCCTTCTTCCTTCCTTTCTTCCTTCCTTTTTCCTCTTCAAATATTACAATACTAACTGATTACCAGAGGGACTCGCAAGCTACGCTGAAGGCGACAACCCAGAAAACGTTTTGCTCCCGGAACAACTTGTGAGAATGCGTAGAGACGGATTGTGATAATTGTGGAGATGGAACCTGTAGAATACTAGTAGAATTTATGGGTTTCAACGGGATTCTATCGGGGTTTATCAGAATCTATCGGAATTTACAGCAGTTTACAGCAGTTTACCGAAATCCACAGGTATCAAAAGTATCAAAGGTACCCGCTGTTTGCTGAAATTTATCACAGATATCCCAAATTTCCGCTCTCTGTCGAAGTTTATACGTTTCTCATGGTTTTGGAACTCTCTGTAATAATTTTCAGGCCAAAATAATCTAACAGAAGCTGTAAAATTTAACGAATTACAAGGATTACGGCGCTCTGTGCAGTATTGATTTCTTCCACATTCGATCTACGCTTCAAAAAGTGCAGATGCAATAGAAGAAATAGAAAATAGAATCGTAAAAATGCCAGAAGGCTTACAAACGCCTTCATAAAAACCTCAATTGTGGATCTACAGACACCAGAGAGCGGAACTGCCGCGAACTGCCGCTGTGTAGGATGCTTTCCTGGTCTTTTAAGCTGTAAAAATGTTTATTTGCAATATATTCCTATACAGAGGTTGCCAGTTTGAATGGTATACAATTATAAAACTCGCCATGAGGGAGAAATGAAGGATCAGATAATCTATACAAACTGTACAGACTCTACATTGAATTTCACAGGGGTTTGAACTGTTTGGATTATTTGGAGTGCAGCTTAGAAAGATTGGAAAGACTAAGTATAAGAGTATTTCACAGGTTTAAATGCAATACATTGTGAGTACTATAATACCTATCTGTGATGAAAGAATATGGGGCTTATTGGGCTTCCACTAGTACATGGTTATAGGGACTACAGTCAGCTGCACTGTCAACTGTTTTGTAGGATTTACAAGCGATTTACAGGGGTTTACAGGGGTTTACAGGGGTTTACAGAGGGTTCTATGATTGGGAATTAGGGCTGTATGGATTGCTTAAAACAGTGTAAAAGTTTAGTATTGTCATTAAAAGCTCAGAAAAGCATATGAGGGCGTATGGAATCTGATAGAGGTTTTATTCAGATGAAAAACAGTCTCCAAGGGTAATCCGGCCCTGTCAGGCTTTAATAGGCTTACAATAGACTTACAATAGGCTTTTTTTCTCATTCTGATTAAGTATATAATGTATGTTCTGAATTGGATAATTCAAGGCTGAAATGAAAGAATATAACATGATGGGATACATACTATAGTAGAGTATACTGTAATATGGGCAGTATGTTTATAATATAAATGGAATATGAATATAATATAATAGAACACAATATAGAACGATACAGTATGAATATCTACAATATATTACAATATAAGCTACTACAGTATAGTATAATATAGTATAGTATAGCATGATATATGATGAGTATAATATAGAATTTGATACCAAGACGGCATATATATAAATACTCTTATCTACATAGCAACTAGGTTATACTGGGTAACCTATAACTGTCATTAGTAACAATTGAGCTGACAGTATTTGAAATTACCTTGAGAAAACACATCCGTTGTCGTTGATATCTCCTGTTCAGCCAAATATTCGATAACTAAATCAGTTTTCTCCCATCTCATTCCTATTAAAAATATGATTAAAACTGTTTTTACCATTTCTTGTGAATTTTGAACCATTCAATTATTCTATTCATCTGATTATTCCAAATATTCTAACCATTCTAATCATTCTAATCATTCAGTCAAACCTGCAAGATATAATAGTCGAACTACAACTAAATATTTCCCTGTCTTTAGTACTTCTTTTCATTCTTTTCATTCTTTTCATTCTTTTCATTCTTTTCATTCTTTTCATTCTTTTCATTCTTTTCATTCTTTTCATTCTTTTCATTCTTTTCATTCTTTTCATTCTTTTCATTCTTTATACCTCCAAATTGCCATATATTTCTTCTACATTGCTTACCAGTAACGAATAGAAATATGAAATATTGGGTATGAAAATATTAGAAATATCAACAGTAGCCAGCATTAATCGTAGAATAAAATCCCAAAGACTGTAAATTCTCCTTTCTTCTTCTCCTCTATTATCTCCTCTCTTTCCTTTCTCTTCCTGTCATTTCGGTTTATTTCTTTTCCTCTCTTTCATCAAATCCACTCTCAAAATCTCAAATCATCTATTCGTATCCTTAAACCCATTCAAATACTACAACACTCAGAAGCAGTCAAAGCAGTGATATACTAGAAAATCAATGATAAAATCATCATAAAGCCATAGAACAATAGAACCATAGAGATACCTCCCAAATAGTATACTCTTAGTTATCATACTTGTATAATACACATATCAGAGATCGTGTAGTTATATTGACCTTAACAGTAGATGCCTGTCTTCTTCTATGCCATGATATACATTTGCTACTGCTGTTTGCTATTCCCATTCCCATTCCTATTCCTATTCCTATTCCTATTATCTTCCTGCTTTGTCAGTTCTTCTAATAAACCAGAGCTCCCACTTTTATACTCCTATCAATGAGATTTACCTTATTATACTTCTTATATTCTACCATTACATTACATTACACAACATACCTGGGCATTCTTCTATCGTTCTATCCATATCCATACATATATATATAGGATTATTATTGTATGCTCATTTATACTATTGTATATTCATTTATACCACTTCATCCTCCTTCCTCCTCATTTATCTCCTCCCTCATTTCATGCTGAATCTACAATTCTAGCTGCTTCCACTGCTGCTGCAACAAACCGCTTCAGTGTCTCCTCGCCGCTGGCCTGAACAGCCTGGAAACTCGCCGCAATCTCTGCCGCGTAATTCCGCATCCCGGCATGTGACTTTTCCGGGTAGTACGTGGCGTACGCAGCTTCTACATCGGGTATTTCAGCCACATTTCCTAATATGTCTTGCGCCACATTTTCATCCAGGGATAAATTTCCTGTTTTTGTTAGTTTTTTTTAACTCCAACGCCACACTATTCGGAAATTTTTATTAACTGCGCCATAAATTAACTGCCACTTCAAACTCACCTTCGGCAAATAAGCTCCGAACAGCTTCATAAACTCGGCTATTCTGTGGCTTAGCACCAGCAGACAATTCCGTTCTGCCGTTTTGTTAGTTCCGAATTCCCATTTCCATTCCCATTCCCTCTACAACTCCTACTTACATATCTGCTTCTAAAACCCTCAGCCACACAACTCCTTTTAATGCCCTTTTCACTCTTTCAGCCTCTCTAATGCCACTCAGCACTGCTAACGCCACAGCGGCTCTGCGCCCCATTCCGCCACTCATTCCAGCCACATCCGGCATCAAACTAAGTAAATCTACTAATTCTACAAGCAGAAGATCCTCATTCCGCTCAAAAAGCTGTCGGAATGCGTACCGCAGCACAGAAGCCGAAACTGGACGTTCCGCTTCCAATTCTGACGCTTTCCGTTCTATATTGTGGCGCAGTTGTTCCCGATCTGTTCCGGAAACGCCACTGAGTAATTCTCTTTGCCCTGTTAGTAGTGGCAGTTTATGGGTTATGAATTTCCATTCTACTCTTGCTTGCGCCACATTTGTTCCTAATTCAGCCGCTAATCCGAGCTTTGCCAATGCTAAAGGCAGAACTCTCGGCTCTAAATCTCCGTCCTCTCCGCTCCCGCTTCCGCTTTTCTTCCGCCCTGCCTCAAACAAAGCAGCCACTCCGTCCTCTATATACCCGTCTCGGAACTCCCGAATCCACCGTACAGCGTGGCTGGGCGATCCGACGGGTTCTCTACGGAGAAATTCCGTCAATTGCTCTTTTTGACTGGGGAATTCCGTTAATAAGTCGTAAAAGTCGTTCCTACTAGTGAAATATCTACAATATTCATCAAACAAATCAGGGGAGAAAGCGGCAAACAATTGCTGCATTGCTGTTTGGAATTTCTCATGTTCGGGTGAATTACGGCCGAATTGGGTAATAATATGCCGACGTTTTTGGTCAGAAATATCTACAATAGCCGAGAGAATTCGGTGGTTCTTTGCTAATTCGAATGCCGCTTCTGGGGATCCGAGTTTTACTAGAAGTTGCAGCCATTGTGGCTGTGAAGTTTTCACATTTTCCCAATAGGACAATTCGGAATTTGAGACTGAAATCTCCGAATGTGGCGCAGCAAGAAGTTCCGTTTTCTCTCTTGATACAAATAGGAGGAAATCTACAAATTCAGCCACAGATTCTCCAAATTGGAAATTTCCCGCTTTTGTACCCATTCCGCCTTCGGCTTCCACTTCCGCTTTTGCCACAGATTCAACACATACAAATAACTCCACAAACTCTTTAAATAACCCCACTTCCGCTAACCACGTAGGAAACGGAATCCCCGACGGGAAAAGCCGAGGTACAAAAAACCTCCGAACAGCGGCAACTTCTCTACTTATTGCAGCCACAAATCTCAACCCGAGTGCCACCCGAGCCGTCATAGGCTGCCGACGCACAGACCGCAATAACGCGGCAAGAAATTCACCGAATCTCGGCAATTCTGTACGTACTAATTCCGCTACTGTTGGTGCTCGGCTCATAGGACTCCCATCTCCCGTTTTTGTACCCGATTCCGATTCTTCGGCATCTTCCACTGCCTCGGCAGCTCCGCCGTCTGCCATCAGCGCCAAAAGCCTCCGAAGTACCGCTATTTGCTCCAGCCGAGCCACCAACTGCTGCCGAGCTTCCGCATCCGCCCGATATGCCAACCCGCTTTCCTCTAATACGCGGGCCAGCCGAACAAGGCATACTTCTTTGAATACGGATAATTCCTCGGCAGATTCCAGCAGTACAGGCGAGTAAGTCCACGTGCCACTGGCGATTCCAGCCACAAGCTGCGCCACAGCATGTGATACTTGAGTATCTGAACCTGCTAGCTGCGCCACGTTATCAAATCGGAGAACATTCCCTGGTTCTAATCCGTACAGTACGGCTTGGCCGAGTTTGCTTTCCAGCATTGCGGAAGAGATGTCGGAGGAGATGTCGGAAGTGGGATCCGAAACGGAGAATTTCTCAATTGAGACAACTCCGAATCCTTGCACAAACAGCAAAACTCGGGAAACTGAGTTTGGGGTTGAATTTGAGGATAAATTTGAAGCTGAATTTGATATTTCAGTTCTCATATTTGCTATCCCGTTCAAATTACTCATCCCACTGTATTCACCGTTCTCAAATGACGTGCCTACGACGCGTACAGACGCGTTAAAAAGTACTACATCTTCCCATCTACGCCGTGGCAGTGCCTGGCCTGCCTGGCTGGCTGTTTCTGCCACAGGCAACGCGTCTACTAACACGACTCCAGCGTCAAATACTACAAAAGCTGTACCACCCGGTGGCAGTACTATTTGTGGTACTCCTGATAACTCCGAAGCCCATTTCGGCAATTCGTGAGCCGCTCGAACGGAACTGTATACGCCCTTTTCGGTATTAAATATGATACAAACGCGTCTATCATCGGAATAAATATGGAATGATGCCACAATAATAAGTGAATCATCTTGTGGAACGTAGCACAAATCGTGAATTCGGAACGATTCCGATCGAATATCGTATAAAGGTGAAACGTGAGAAATCAATCGAATCTGCAAATCACTCGATCGCAGCTGTTTGCTCAGTCCAACAGCACGTGTGCAAACCCAGTGGTGCAGCCAGCCGTCTCGTGATACTAAAAACACTTCCCGTTCACCATTTTTACTATGAAGTCGGCCTTTACATAAAGCTACAAGTTGAGCAGAAACTGCTGAATTACCAGAACTCAGTGAACTGCCTAGAGATCCCAGTGTCCCGTTGCCAAGCAACCCGCTTAGCAACCCACGAGGAGGATTTAAATGTTCTATATGCATCCCAGTTTTACCTGGTACTATAAGGAATAAATTCCCACGGGAAGTTACTGCTATAACCCCCGCTGGATCTACATCGTTTAAACTACTAATACTTTCCCCATCTCCGAGCGGAATTACATCTCCGAATCCTCCATTCTCCACAAATGAATCATCAGCTCCGACACTCACGTGTACATACCTCAGAAACCGAGATGGCGTATACTGAACGTGCCCGGAGTTCGGATGAGCTAGGATGAGACCCGAGCCCTGGGTAGCAACGTAAGCGGAAGCGAAAGCGGCCAACGGCAGCCCCGCAGAGGCTGCTAATTCCCCGTGTGGATCTAAAGATGTATAGGGAATTTCGTTTGCTACGCTAGCCGAAACTGCGCCAGAAACGAATTCGGCGTAGTCCCAAACGGTTACATGAGTAGGGGAAACGAGGAATACGAACTGTTGGAGTGGATCGCAGAATGCGGAAAGCGGAGCCGCATCGGGTATGCTACTAGCTAGCTGTGCTGGGGCGTAAGGTAGTTGGGAGACGGAGTATTGGCGGCAGGATGTGAGGTCTGTTGGGTAGCGATGGTTGTGGTTTTGTAGGGGAATGTGGAGCAGCTGCTCCCAGTCTTCGGGGGCCATTAGAGTGGTATGGGGATGGGGGAGATAATAGGCAAGATATGCGGGAGATATTAGGGGATTCTTTGTTTTATAGGCCAAATGGCTGGTGGCTCAAATCCCGATATCAATTGTGAAACGCCAAAGGCGGATTATTATTTCACAATTATTGGAATTATCGGGTTTTACAGTATATAAAAAGTAGTCTGTGGGGTTTCTACTAATAATTACTTCAGCCAAAAATCAAGCAAATATGCAGTAATAAATCCGCCGGTTTCTTCAGTATCTCGCAAACTTATCGGGAAGTTATCGGAACGGGGAAATCATCTGAGATCATCGGATATCCCGTCGCGTAAACAAAAAGAATGAAATATCCCAACAAGTTTACAGATTTGATATTTCTTGCGGGTTACCCGGCTGTCATTTCACCTTCCTAATTCGGCACACCCCGAAGTCACGTGAGAAAAAATCTACTTGGTGTGAAATTTTTTGCTTATCGAGGGAGCAGTTGATAATGTGAAGGAAAGGCATTAAATAGTATGAAAAAAGCGTTCAAAACTGTTTAAAACGTATTAAACATATATAGGAATTTGGCTATTATTTCTAGAATCTTATTTCCGTAAAATGATTCGCACAGTGTGAGTAGAAAACACAGGATATCTCCTATATTATACCCATTCTACTACCTATATACTAATGTGAGCAGTAAACCGAAGAATGCTCGGTCAAAACGAGCTTTGGCGAAAAAGGAAGCCAAGATTGTGGAAAACACAAAGCAGGCGTTGTTCGTCCCCGGCAGCACAGCCACGAAACTCCTGCATGACGTTATGGTGGACTTGGCAGCTCTGAAGAAACCTGATGTGAAAAGATTCCAAAGGAAGAACGAATTACACCCATTTGACGATATTGCGCCTCTGGAGTTTTTCGCCGAGAAAAACGATTGCAGTTTGATTGTTTTTGCTTCCTCCTCGAAGAAACGGCCTAATTGCCTTACATTTGCTAGGTTTTTCGACTATAGACTGTATGATATGGTTGAATTACTAGTAACTGAGCATAAACTATTGACAGAATTCAAGAAAAGAACGTTCACTATTGGCCTGAAGCCCATGTTTACGTTCAATGGCACTCTTTTCGATACCCACGATACGTACAAGCATATTAAATCGCTGTTTCTGGATTTCTATAGAGGGGAAATTACAGATTTACAGGATGTAGCAGGTTTACAGTATATTATATCTATTTCCGCAGCTGAACCCGAGGAAGACAAGCCGCTGCCGGAAGTACATTTCCGGGTTTATGCGCTCAAAACTTACCGGACCGGGCAGAAGCTTCCGAGGGTTGAATTAGACGAGATTGGGCCTCGGCTTGATTTCAAGATTGGAAGAGTACAGGAACCTTCTGGCGATATGCAGAAAGAGGCTATGCGGAAGCCGAGGCAGTTGGAGCCGAAGACAAAGAAGAATATTTCCACAGATTTGCTGGGAGACAAAGTTGCTCAGATTCATGTTGGAAATCAGGATTTGGGTAAACTGCAGACGCGTAAGATGAAAGGGTTGAAGAGCAAGTTTGATCAGGAGGAAGCTGAGAGTGGAGAGGAATATGAGGGGGAATATGAGGAGGAAGAGGAGATTGAGGCTGTTCCTAAGAGTAAGAAGGTGAAAGTGTGAGTAGTTTAGGGGGGAAAAATGTGGTTATATAGTAGCATAGTGGAATATGAGATATAAGAACTGAGAATATGAGATGTAAGAAGTAGAAGTTTGATGATAATTGGGCTGTAGCTTTGCTGTGGTGGATTTATAGCTTTGAGGGTTGATTTGTTGTAGGCTGAGCTGGGATTAGTGATTAGATAGTTGAAAGGGTTCAGTTGTGGTGCTGCTGTGTTGTGGTGGTGTGATGTTATGTTCCTGCTGACTTGGGTTATTGCTGTAGATGTTGTGGTTTGATGAATTAGCTGTATTCCTTTGTAATGCAGTTGTATTCTCCTTTAGTCTGGTTGTTTATTTATTTACTATTCACTACTTTTTTCGTTCATTCCTCCCTCCTTTCTCCTTTCTCCTTTCTCCTTCCTCAGCTACTCTCATTCCTCCCTCCTCTTTCCTTTCTCCGTTACTCTCTGTTAATCCCTCTCCTATTCCCAGTCTAGTTTCCTACTTTCTGACTCCTCTAGGCTGTCATCTTTCTATCCTCATCCATCCCATCACTGATTATTCAGAGCCTGCAAAGATACTGTCACCCCTAAAAAGCTGACATGGGAATTATTCCCAAAAAATCAGTGAGAAAAGATTGTGATTGCTTCCTATATAATTTTCTGTCTTCTAAATTCATACAGAATACTCCACTAAACTTTTTTTCCAGCATAGGACATTCTTGCGGAAATAAGTATGACCATTTTATAGTAACTGATGGATCTTCTAAATAAAGTATTTCTTATAAAAGAAACATTCTCAGGTATTCTATCAATTCAGGATCAGATATAAACTTCAGCAATTCCCTTTATAACTGTTTTCCAACCCCACTTTCAGTTCCTTAGATTCATTATGTATTGATTTCGGCTCCTTGGACTCTTCAAACCACACATCTACCCATAATATTCCTAAAGAATATCCCCTTCTACCCTTTAATCCTACAAAACTCTCCTTCCATCCTCTAATCCTACAAAACCCTCTTACAACTTATCATATCATATTTATTGCCCCCAGTCTATCTTCTATATTCATCCCACTACTTCATTTCCCCGCAGCACGGTTCTTATTATCAATAAGCCGGAGCAGATTCCTCAGCAGCATAGCTATAGTGACTTTCCCAATAGAAGGCACATACAACGCTGCTTTCTCCTTCACATCCTCATTAAAATTCTTCTCACTACTGAAATTAATACACACAGCTCCATGCTTTACATACTCTGTAGGCAGCTTATACTCAGCGCTCGGAACTCCCGTGATTATCACATCAGACTCTAAACAAACATCACGCAACTCACGATCAGTGATATCCTCAACTTGATGTTTATTCAGCTTGAGCCCTTCGCCACGGGTAAACCTCTGAATCCCTGTAACGTCTACAGAATACACAACAGCACCGTCGTTGGCCAGCAGAGCAGCCAAAGGCCGGCCTACAATCTCAGATCTGTTGATTACAGTGACAGTTTTACCGTACAGACGATTCCCGTAAGGAATAAGACTGTTGTATACTCCTAAATACTCAAGAATCTTCACATTAGCCAAAGGAGTACAGGGCAGAATCGATTTCTGAGTCTGTTCCGCATCTAGAAACCTGACATTGTGATACAAATTACGAATATAAGTATGGGAAAGTCCCTCTACGTCTTTACTGTCAGACAGCAGCTGCTGAAGGTACTGATCTTGGCCTCCGCCGAATACAGGGAAGTACACCATTATACCGTCTACAGAGTCGTCGTCGTTAGCATCTACGATAGCTTCTTCCAGCGAGTCCCGGGGAACTTTCCGTAGTTCGTAGGTGAATCCTGCTGCTTCAGAAGTTTTAGCAGTCCATTCAGCGTACATTAAAGCAGCTGGATCGTCATTAGCCAGGAATCCTACTATCTTAGGAGATCTGCCCAGAGCTTTCACGCCGGTTTCAATTTCCGTAATGAAAGGTTTGGCAATTGTGGATGCCAGGATTGTGCGACCAGGTTTAGACATTTTATTTCCACGGTTGATATAATAAATAAGTGAAAAAAATACGGCTTTTCCTCGAGAAATATGATTTACTGGAGAGTCAAGGTTGTTTATTCTCGGAAATACTGGATAATACGCAAGTCAGAGGTATGCGGATTGCATAGATTCTCGGAGAGCAAGCGGAAGACACGGAAGAAAGCCGTTTGGTGTTCTGTGAGGTTGGACATCATCGGTATTCTCGACGGCTATCGGTTCGTTCCGTTGCGCAGCGATAAAAGAAAATTTTTGAGTGCGCTGCTGCTATCTGTTATGGGACGCAACGTGTCGGTGTGAGGAGATGTGATATTGTGGTGAGACTCGAGGTTAGGGTGAGATGCAGGGTTAAGATGAGATGCAAGGTTAAGATGAGATGTAAGGTTAAGATGAGACGCAATGTTCATACGATGAGATAAAATCGTAGATAAAGCAACGAAAAAAACAGCAAAATAAGCAGAAAAAGCAAGTTGAAAAGCTGGAATAGTGGCTATAATTATTTAATACTTTCCATAGAGTCTACTACTCTTTTCTCTGTGCTAGTTTAGGGTCTTTTTCAGGCTTTTAACCATAGCAATTGAAGCCTTCATCAAAACTGCAATAGTAAAACGTCTATAGTTTTCCATAGCTCGTTTTCCATACCTCTACTACAACCCCACATTTTTTTATCCTTCTTTTCCCGCTCTTCACATCTCCTCATCACGTGTAACCCCGGCTAAAGCCAAATCAATCCTTTCAGACAAATTCACAAACAATGAAGATTCCACCTCAGCATAGAAATCTAAACTCTCTACTAATACTTTCACATGATGATCAAAACTACGTCCATACTCCCCCAGCAGAGACTCCATCTTCGCCAGCCTACGAGCCGTCACTTCAGCCGAGAAATCATCCTCTCCTAGCCCGAATTTATACCCGTGAACAGCGAAAAGCACAGGATCAACTAACACTAAAGTCTTCTTCAATGACCCTAGAAAGCCTGTATATAAATGCACCGTAGTGAGCAGTTTATCCAGTACTTTCACCATCTTCTCGTTTGTCAGCATACACCCTTTCAAACAGTCATCAAGGAAACTCTGTACAAGCTGCCCCAATCCTTCTACGTCTTCACAGTTCCTATACTGAGCTACAAGTCTCTGCCAGCTGGTTTCAATAACATCTGCAGTGAAAAATCCTACTAGAATTTCTACCAGCAGCTGCATTCTGTTCCGTAGTGCTCGGGCTTCGTTTTTCCATTGCCGAACTCTCTGACTGCCACTCCTGTGCTTCCATATAGTAGATTTCGCCTGCTGTTCCCAGGAATCGTTCAATGCCGAAGCTACAAACCGCAGACTCAGCAGATGACGGAAAAGGAACTGGAATTGCAATACCATAGTCTGAGAGATTACTAGGGAAACGGGGAAAGTCAAAGTTAACTCGATATTCACCTGCTGAGCCACTATCGGCCCAGTTTTCCCGACTGCGCCACGGGATTCCCGCTGTGGCTCGGCTCGGTTCTTCTGGAGATTATCGGCAATCATATCCCGCAGTTCCAGCCCGTCTTTCGCTGCCAGCGCAGCATCCGCGTCAATCATCTGTACTCTCATAATCTCCAGCATATATTCGTAAACGCCTTTTTTCTCTAAAACCACGCGCCGGGAATCCCAAATCCGCGCCACAGCAGCCGGCAGAGCCCCGCGTGGCGCAGCACAGTCTTCCAGGGCGCTCTGCAAGTCTGCTGCCGCTCCTGCGTCCGCTGCAGTACTCCGCAGCACTGCAGACGTCCTTTTCAGCAGCTTAGTAACTACATCCCCAGGAGATTGCAGATATACCTGTTTCAGCAGTGCCAGGACAGCTGGGAAACGATAGAAATGCTGCAGCAGCGCCAGCAGCATCCGGTTTGCCCGCAGATACCGCGATTCAATGTACAGATAGATTGTCTGATGATTGCTCAGACTTCCAGCCAAATCTGCGCTGAGACCTCTACTTTCTCCTACGTTTCCTGGTTCCGCCTCGGGTATCCGCACACCACTACATTCCCGAATCACGTTCAGGTACTTACCGGTAAGCAGTACTTTCCTCTGCAGTTCTCTGTCTCGGAAAACACTCCAAGCAGCGTCTTTCCTTACAGAAAACCTCTGGGCCCAGTACTGGTCTACAAATTGAGAGTATACACTACTGTGTTTCCCGCTAGCAGTGTGCTCGTGCACGAGGAACTCTCTATGGCGGTCTGTGAGGTCTCCTCGCGTGAGCCACGCTTCTAGCATTACGAAAAACGGCCTACTAGCTGCTGAAAGCATACCTACGAGCCACTCCTGGGCCACAGGATCCCCCAGCATCTCTGCCAGGTACTCCTGTACTACGCGGAGTGTCCTGCCGCCCGTACAAGCTGGTACGGGTTTCATATCCGATAAAAGATCTACAGTTCCAGTCTCCTGGAGGTCCTTTCTTATCACGTCCAGCATATCGTCCAGCGGGTTGGAATAAGCTTGAGCTCGGGCCGCTGATAGGGTGATTATCCTGCGAGTAATGCGCCCTGCATGCTCAAGCCGAGCCGCTGTTGTTGATTTAAGCCGCTGGGACAGCTGACGAAGGGAAAAAGTGCTATTACGACGGAATTCTCTTTCCAATTCTACTACAAGCCGCATATGGTCGAGCAGCAGAGTGCGTATATAAGCAGTGAGAGCCTGATTTACCTGGCCAAGGGAATTTTGGCTGTATTCTTCCACGAATACAGATAAAGATACAAATAATTTACCGTATTTAGCTATTTTCTTAGTCAGATCTTTCAACCCAGGGTCCAGGTACTTGGCTATACGGAAATCTGGTCCTTCCAGCCGCATAGAAGAGTCCCTGGGATCGTATTTCTCTGTATACCTGACGTAGAGTCCTTCCAGTCCTAATAGTACATATAGAATGTCTTCAATAATCAAGGCTTCCTGGTGCCTGACGGTTCCCACAGCTGACAGGGGCTGAGGTTTCGTTCCCAGGGTAGAGGTGGCCGAGGTTATAAGTGAGCAGGTCGTCTTTGGGCCGAGGAATGCTTCATTTTCTCCACCAGGAGTATCGATGAGCTCTACAGTGTGGAGAGCAGGCAAAGTCATTGTAGAGGACTGTAGGAGACTTCGGAGGAGTCTTTGTGGTATGATTTTGTACTTTTGTGTGTCGGAAAGCCCCGTATAATCCGTCTGTGGATTAGAAAAGCCGATAAGCCGCGCGGATCATCCGAAGTTCTCTCGGATATTCCGCTCCGTAATGAGCGATCCGTTTGTTTACGTTGTCCCAAAAGGGATGCCGTGAAGCGGGGTGGGAGGAGATGTGAAGTTACCGAACGAGAGCAGAGGATGTTTACAGCAATAGAAGGGGTGAGAGGATTAAAAAATGGGAAATAGTGTTGATAAATCAAATAAAAGTTATATTTTTAGTTGATTTTTCCCTTTATTCTCATCCCCAGTTCGTTCTACTCACATTTTCCTCCTTCTATCTAACTTCCTCAGTCTTGACACCTCGCGTCTCATCTCGCCTTATCATCTCGCGATTTGCCCCCTTTTGACTCCTCGGGGGGGTCTCGTGAGACTTTGAGACTCGTTGATCTTCCGGGGTGGCAGCGACGGAAGACGGATGGAAAAGCGGAGAAATGGCGGGAAAACGGCAACTATTCGGGAGAAACTCGGGAAAACCTCGGAGCAGAGTATTCAGGGAGTTTCCGGTGTTGATTTTTCGGCTGTTTTGGAGTGGATTTCCCTCTCTTTAGCACTCTTTTCACGTGTCTCTCAGTAGTTAAGCGTGTCTGGTCTGTTCGTATAGCATTTGGGCTATCAATCGTTTGATTTAACTGAAGGTTGAAGCAATCAGCGGACAAATCTGTCGTATCCGCTGTTGAACTGGTTTAATTCCGGCAGGTTCCGGTGGATAAAATAGTGGATTTAAGCAGGAATAGCAAGGGATATCCTGTAATCTCTGTAAATCTTGGGAAATCTTTAGAAATCTCTGAAAATCTCGGGAAATCTCTGAGATTCTTATAATATCTCGATTTTTCTATCTCATAATTCACATACAGGATGCCTCGCAAACCAGCAGGTCCTCCTGAGATGGTTCAAGTGTGTAAGTAACGTTGTGGGGTTTCCTTTATTACTATAGAGATATAGAAATTCACTATTTTCATGGAATTATGGGATTCTAACCCGTTTCCAGACCAATCAGACTATATATTTGATGAATCTGGTGGAAGAGGTACTTTGATGTCTTCTTATTTCAAGAACAGGTCGGCGTCGCATGATTTGTATGAAAAGACTCCAAATCAGAGCTCAGAAGCATTGTAAGTAAAAGGGGGGTGGAAATGGAGATGAAATGGGATGAGATGATATGAGATGAAGGAAAGAAGCAGTGGATGGGAATGACGATTGGAAGATTGGAATGGAAAACAGGATGTGGGAAATGAAAGGTAGAAAGGATGAATGGGTGATTCTGTAAGCTGGAAGGTTATATAGATAATATGATAAGAATTGCGTAGTTACTGTTATGGGGGAGAAGTTTGGGGAAAGGGAGGAATTTTTGGGATTCTGGGATTCTAAAATGCTGAGAAGATGGAAAGGTGGAAAGATGGAAAGATGGAAAGATGGAAAGATGGAAAGATGGAATTTTGGAGTTATGGAAGCCTGGGATTCTGAAAACCTGGGATTCTGAAAACCTGGGATTCTGAAAATCTGGATTTCTGGATTTCTGGAATTCTGAAAACCTGGAAACCTGGAAACCTGAAAATACCTTCCCCAACTTTTGCCATTTGGCCTGGATGTACTGAAAGATCCCTGGACGGCTATTTTATCTCTCTGATGTTGTTTAATTTCCCTTCAAGCTTTGCTGTAGTTAAATGGGTGGAGTAGCTGAAAGTTTATAGAGATTTGACTGGAAATTCCTTCATCTCCTCAGTTTTGTTCCTACTTTAAGAAGCAATTGCTAACAAATTCAGGGACGATAAAGTGATTGGAGCATCATTTTCACATGCTGATGCGCTTATACAGTCAGGGTAGGTAATTTAATGGAGTAACTGGTGGTTTCTTTGGATGTTTTAAAGGTTTTTGAGTGATTCATCATGCTTTATTGTGATTTATTATGATTTATTATGATTTATTATGATTTATTATAATCTGTTATTTATCTTGTTGAACTTTTGAAGATTCTAAAATGATTCTTCTGTTCTTCACAATATCGGAGCTCTTCTGGATACTTTTAAACCTCTCCTGATTAGCATTCTGATGTTAAGCTGGTGAAATATTTTCAAATTGTTCAGAAATCCGTGCTATTGATGAGTTTTGTATAGTAATTTATCAATTGTGCACTTTTTTTTTTCAATTTTCTTCCAGTCTTTCTTATTTATGGCTTTATTATGCTATACTTTCTATACTTTCTTTCTCTTTTGACATATTAAGTGCTATTTCTTCTTTCTACCTTCTACTTTCCACTGAAACGTAGTATACTGGCGTCTGATATCAATGCTATAGCTTTATGAACGACTGAATATCATTCATTATAGTTGGTATTTGAGAATTCATAACTTGAGAGTTTTACTTTTTATTTTTTTTCTTTCTTTCTTTCTTTCTTTCTTTCTTTCTTTCTTTCTTTCTTTCTTTCTTTCTTTCTTTCTTTCTTTCTTTCTTTCTTTCTTTCTTTCTTTCTTTCTTTCTTTCTTTCTTTCTCTCTTCCCATAATTTCTCTATCCCTTCTTAGTCCGTATTTAGTCTCTTTGTAGTTCCTTTGTTTGCATATTTGTTTTCTCCTTTAATAGGCAGCCTCTGTCAATAATCTCTTCATCTTTCTATTGTATTACCTCCTTTTTCCTCCTTTTTCCTCCTTTTTCCTCCTTTTTCCTCCTTTTTCCTCCTTTTTCCTCCTTTTTCCTCCTTCTAACAACCCAGGGCACTATCACAGAAACTTGGCAAACTTTCCCTCGGCAGCAAACACAGGAAAGAAACATATGAAGACAGCGACGACGATTGGGACAGCAACGTAGACCAGGGATTAAAATCTGTAAACGCAGCAGCGAAATCTGTTCTTAATGTACCAGTAGCTAAAGATTTACCTCAAATAACTAGAACTAAAACACAGGAAGAACGCCGCAGTCTCAGTAGAACTAGCAGTGCTCGTAGCTCTAAAGAATTATACGCTGCTCGAACAAATGACTCTTCTGGGCTGAAAACTCAGGTTGACGGCATAGTGAAGGATCCTTCATCTCATTTAGCCAGTTCCCTGAGTTCTGTAAGCTCTAGAGTATCAGTAGAGAGTAAATCTTTAGCAGAAGTAGAAGAATTGAATGCTAAGATTGCCAGGTTCAATAGATTCAAAGCGGCAATCTCAGCTCCTAACGTGGATTTAGCAGAAGTTCGTAAACTTGCTTGGTCAGGTATTCCTGACGCTCTTCGGCCAGTAACATGGCAGTTGCTGCTGGGTTATCTTCCTACAAGTTCAGATAGGAGAGTAGCTACTTTAGCTAGGAAACGGAAAGAATATCTGGACGGAGTTTCCCAGGTTTTCTCCATGGAAATGGATCAAACCACGTGGCATCAAATAGAGATTGACGTTCCTCGTACTAATCCTCATATCAGACTGTACAGTTTCCCAGCTACTCAGAAAGCTTTGGAGAGAATACTGTATTTATGGGCTGTGAGACATCCAGCTTCTGGGTATGTCCAGGGGATTAATGATTTGACTACGCCGTTTCTCCAGACGTTCCTGTCATCGTATATTGACGAGGATGCTGAGAATTTTGATCCTAGTCAGCTGCCGAAAGAAGTTATGGATGCAGTGGAAGCTGACACTTTTTGGTGTTTGACTAAGCTGTTAGAGGGGATTCAGGATAACTATATACATGCGCAGCCAGGTATTCTGCGGCAAGTTGCAGAATTACGAGATTTAGTAGGTAAGATTGACCCTGAATTAGTGAAACATTTAGAGGAGCAAGGAGTAGAATTTATACAATTCAGTTTCCGGTGGATGAATTGTATGCTTATGAGAGAGCTTACACTGAAGAATAGTATAAGAATGTGGGATACTTATATGTCAGAAGGTTCTAATGGGTTTTCAGCATTCCACGTTTATGTGTGTGCAGCATTTTTGGTTAAATGGTCTGATCAGCTGATTGATATGGATTTTCAGGAGATTCTCATGTTTCTACAGTCTCCTCCAACTCAGGACTGGACTGAAAAAGATATTGAATTGTTATTAAGTGAAGCTTTCATGTGGCAGTCTCTGTATAAAGACGCTGGAGCTCATTTACGTTCTTAAAAAATGGTTGAGGTTACTAATAGTGAATGGAACGGTGGAGATAAGTGAAGATTGGAAGAGATTCACAGCATATTAGAGGTATTTAGACCTTCTAAAAGGAGCCACTAGTCATTCAAGGCTGATGAGTATAGGAAGCTGGAAAGTTGGAACGAATACGTTGCACTCAGCAGCATACTGGATGTGAGGCTGGGGGTTTCCAAGCTCTATATGAGACAGTGAGTGTGGAAAGGATTTTATACTGGTTTTGAACTGGTATTCAAGATAGGGTAGTGAGTGGTAGTGGTATAGCATTGATCTTAGGTGGTAAATGGGTAATCTAGTTCGTTCAAGTTCGTAGAATGGAGCGTAGGGTAGGGGAGAGTATGGAGAGGTTTGGAAGCGAAGACGGGGGAGATTCCAGGGATGAAATAGAGATCAAATAAATGTAGAGAATGCAGGAACAGGTAGAATAAAAAATAATGATAAAAATAAAGCAAAAAAATATAAAATAAATGCGTCAGCCCGGAGTCGAACCGGGGGCTCGTCGATGGCAACGACGAATTTTACCGCTAAACCACTAACGCTTATTTTTTGAAATTAAAAACTAGGAATATATGATAGTAATGATTTACTGATTTTGTTTTAAGTGGTTCTTGACAACAATATACACATAATTCTTTTGCTTTTATAGAGTCTGCAGGTGCATTAAGGGCACAATAACTTTGTCTCACTTCCAGAACTAATTTACCCCGCAGCAGGGGGTGTGCTGCTCCATCCCATGCGACTCAGCTCCGAAAACGTTTCAAGAATCCTCTATGTTTTGCCTTTCTTGCATCCTATAACTCTCCAGTTAATTCTAGAACCTATCAGAGATTCATTCTTCATATACAAATTGTTTCTACTGTATATTATCCAGCATATTGTCCTTTTTTCATTCATTTTCTCCCATTACTTCGACCTCATCGCTCTATTACTGATTAGGTAATCAGTTAATTTCAATTCTTATCTTCATCATTTCTTCCTTTTCATATGTACTCATAAGCACCTTAGAATTGCTCTCAAGGCACCAAAAATATTCAAAAGTGCCATGAATACCACAGCAAGTCCCTGTTTTACACAGCTTTCAGATTTAAAACACTCAAAAGATCGATTAAACGTCACTTTCCACACAGTTTACCGAAAAACAGCTTTCCAGAGCCGAAGAACAGATCAAAAGGCATTTCTGGATGGATTTTCCTCTAGACAACTCTCACAGCCTGAATAATACTACCATTTGACTATCCGCCGACATCCACATCCGATTACTGAACATCTAAACAATATATTATCTCGGCTTTCAAATCCATTCCATCGCGAGCGAAATTTGTTAAATCAAATAAAGTTACCGTGCATACAACATGCATAAAGATGCATAAACATACATAAACATACATAAACATACATAAACTTGCATAAACTTGCCGATAATTTTAATTTTTTTGTACAAAAACGAAAAGTATTTTTGTGTTAATCGGGCTTTTGTGAACTCCGTCTGATTCCGAATTTTTCGCCGAACCCGCGTTCAAAGCTGAAAATATCCGACTTCTCTGTTCAAACATCATTCCTTCTTACTCAACACTTCTACATATTCAACAAAGCACAGCTTAATTGCCTATAAGCTGTGTTTATGGCTCTGCCAGTTGTTCTTCTACTACTGTGCTTTATAAGAGTCCTTTAGTGACTAAACGGTCGGCTGGTTGCCTGGTCGAATTGTAATTGAGTGGTTTTATTGCGCCACACTTTACCCCTCGTTTACGCCACATTTACCCCGCTTTCACGCCACTAAATCACTCACTACCCCAACAACTCCCCCGCCTTCAGCGCTAAACTCCGCCACCTTACATTGTTTACCCGTACCGCCCAATTTGCCCGCGCGGCCGCGATAGCCGCCCGAGCTTTACCCCGCGCGCCACAATTCGCCACATACGCCACATCCACACCTAAAATGGACGCTGTGGCGCAGTACAAACTAATCAACGGTACTCATCCGACTGCCGATATCGCCCATCCAGCGGCTGTGCTAGCCGCTTCTAATGGCCGCCGATACCTATTTGGGAAAGTCCCCGAGGGACTACAGCGGGCTTTGAGCCGAGCGGAGGCTAAAATGGGTAAAATCGAGTCGGTTTTCCTTACTGGAGACATTGGAATTCACGCTGTAGGTGGCTTAGCCGGGTTAATCCTTACAGCGGCTGATCGCGGAGTTTCCCGCTTACAAATAGTGTCTGGTAGTTCGGATATGGAGTATGCCTGCGCCACGTGGCGTACTTTTGTTTTCCGGAAGGGGTTACAGTTGGAGACAAGTGTGGCGCAGAGTGGCGTAGGGTATACAGATGGGTCAATTTTGGTAATTCCAGTAATGACAAACAGTGGCGCAGCACAGGGAAATGACGGAAATATCAGTGGAAATTCTGATGTTATTTCCGGTAATAATTCCTCTCTCCCTTCGGCTTCTTCCGCTTCTTCCGCTTCTTCCGCTTCTTTCACTCATTTATCCACAAATTCCATTCCCACAAACCCCTCATCGGATACCCTCCGCCCAATCATCCAATCAATGTTCCCAGACGGCACCACAAACACAATTCATAACGCCGACGTAGACTCCGACGGCGAATTACCCGATACTCTCCGCTCCGAAGAAGAAGCTATGCGTGTAAACGCCCGTCCACTGCCTCCAACCGTACTTACCCGAACTGCCACTTCGTATATTGTATCCTTCCGCCCCGCGCGGGGTAAATTTCTTCGGGACAAAGCTGTGGCGCTCGGGGTGCCGCCGGGCCCGCTGTTCCGTCGGCTGGTGTCCGGAGAGTCCGTAGAACTGCCGTCAGGCGCAGTTGTGCGTCCGGAAGACGTTGTAGAACCTCCGCGACGATACCTGAGGGTGTTAGTAGTAGACTGTCCGGATGCGGGGCATATGGAGGAGATTGTGGCGTTCCCAAGGTGGCGTTTGGGGGCTGAAGTAGTAGAAGGAGGAGTAGAAATTGGGAAAGAGGGCTCCGCTTCCGCTTCCGCTTCTACTTCCCTCAAACCAACGCCTATTCGGTTCACATCCGATTCGGAAGAAATCGGAATTGTATACCATTTTCTAGGCGCCACAGTTGACCCGCTTGCGCCACAGTACCTGAATTGGATGGCCTCATTCGGCCCGAAATGCCGACACATTGTGTCTCATCCCAAATTCAGCCCGAATACTATAAACTACCATTCAGCGGCTCGGCTTTCATTCCAACTCAATAGGGTAAAACCAGAAGTGTACAGTTACCCGAAGGGGAACGCCGCGGAAGCCGATTTCGCCACAGCTGTGGCTGAGGCTCTGGCGGCTCATCCGGTGGCTGGGCTGACAGCGGAGATGATAGAAGTAATGGATTCTACTAGCGAGTATAACGTGCTTCCTGGAGCCGAGAATGCCGATCCGGTGCGGGGAAATGCGCCTCCGGTGGCTGATTCGGAATATTATGCGGGTATTTTAGCCGAGGATTGTCGTAGTGATTCTATAGAGGTACAAAAACTTGAAGATCCGCCGGAGTTTCGGCCCGATTGCCAGGAATTCCCGGAAAACGGAGAATCGGAAACAGGTGAGTTTACAAACGTAGAAGTACTAACGCTCGGCACCGGCTCGGCACTTCCGTCAGACTATCGGAACGTTTCGGGCACAATTGTAAGAATTCCTAGTAATGTAGAGAAGACAAACCGGGACGATAGTAGAAAGTTCCGCTCCGTAGTGCTGGATTGTGGAGAAAATACGCTCGGAACGCTGCGTCGGAACTACGGGATCCGCCGATCCGAGCAGTTATTAGCCGAAATAGAAGTGCTGTTTCTTAGTCATTTACATGCCGATCATCATCTCGGGTTTGTATCATTAATTAAAGCTTGGACGGGGTTACAAAACCGTCAAGGAACCAACAAACGGCTTCTAATGATTGCCCCGCCACAATACCAGTATTTCCTACAAGAATGGGCCCAATTAGAGCCAAAAGCCGGGCTGGAATTTGTAGATTTTGTGAGTTGTGCGGATTTGTTAGTTCGGCGTGGCTCAGCTCCGAATTGGGATACTGAAACTGTGGCTCAGCTCAAGGAAAGAGGCATTTCTGTGGCTCAAACGGTTCGCGCTATCCATTGTATGCATTCCTATTCGCTTATTATGGAAATGACGCCACAGGAGAAACTGCCGAAACAGGAAAATCCCGGATTCCGCTTTGCCTATTCCGGCGACACGCGGCCTAACGCTTTCTTTGCCCGTGTGGCGTTCGGAGTGGATCTTTTAGTACACGAAGCCACTTTAGACGATGCACTGCGCCCTGATGCGGTGGCTAAACGGCATTCTACCTTCACTGAAGCGTTAGATGTGGCGCAGCAGATGCAAGCAAGTTACACAGTACTAACGCATTTCTCTCAAAGGTATCCGAAGTTACCGAATAGTGATTGTGTACCTTCGGAATTGATAGAAGCGGCAGACGAATTGGAGTTCCCTCCGGCGTTTTTAGAAGCTGTAGGGAAAGATTTGAAGAATCAATTGAATGTGGCGTACGCCTTTGACGGGATGCGAATGAGGCTGAAAGATGTGGCTGAGCAGAAGAAATACCGAGGATTATTAGAAGAAGTTATGCGGGAAGCCGGGAAATGGGAAGCCGAAGAGTCGGGAGAGTCGAAAGAGTTCGGAAACAGTGAGAATAGTTTGGGGAACAAAGCAAATACAGGGAAAAACAGTGGGAAGAGTAGGAAATCTGAACGGAAAAATGGGAATGGGAATGGGAATGGGAAGAAAATAGAAACCCAGTCAAATTCTGCGTCTATGAAAAGGCCAGCCAGTGGTGGGGCAGCGAAAGGACAGCGGAAGAACCGTAAAAAACAGTCAGGAGGCGTAGGATGTGGCGTAAATAGTGGCGTAGGTTCCGCAGTGGAGTTTCCTCGGAAGAGTGTGACGTGAGACTTGGGGTTTTGTATATAAGGATGAGTAAGTGGAGAATAAATTGATGGGAATATGAGAATAGAGTAGGAAGTAGGAAGAGGAAGAGGAAGTAGGAAGAGCAAGAGGAAGAGGAAGAGGAAGAGGAAGAGGAAAAGAGAAGGAAAAGAGGAGGAAAATAAAGAAGAAAAGAGAGGAGAAGAAAGACAGAAGCAGAAGATTGAAGTAGAGATGTTGAAAGTGGAAGAGGAAGATAATAGATTTTGCAATAGGTGATAGAATATAAGAGATCATAAAATATAATAAATGATAGAATGTAAGAGATCAGATTGTAAAATAGACCTTGTGATATATTGTAATAGATGTTAATAGATGTGAATAGATGTTACTAGATGTGAATAGATGTTAATAGATGTGAATAGATTTTAATAGATGTTACTAGATTTTAATAGATGTTAATAGATGCTAATATATCTTAATAGATGCTAATATATCTTATAAGCGATCTTAGAATACATTGCAAAGGACTGATAAACCATTATAAGAATATCGGATGAACAACGAATGAACAACGAATAAACAACGGGAGAATATAAGTTAATCACCGAAAAGTTATAAAATCAAGCTAATATTTCTAATTATCATTATCTATATTCTATTTAAATCTCCCTTACATTTCCTACTACTACTCGTAAAGTACTTCCCAATATCTCTCTACATTTCTCCATAGAATTTATAGATTGTATAGTAATAAGTTACATAATTTTAATGTATTTGAACAGTAAAAGACGAAAGAAGTGGAAATGTGAGATCCCAGGACTATTTAGAGGGTGTTAGAAAGAGCAAAGAAGAGATAATATAAGAAAGGAATGCCGAATGATGAAGAATTGAGCAGAGGATCCTCGGAGTTGTAGAAGTATTTAAAAGGGCATTCAGCAGTTGAATAATTTGAGATTATGGACTGTCTTGAGTGTGTTTTAGAGCTTTGAATTATAGCATAATAGGTTTATCATTCCATCGAAGATAACTATAGCAAATGTCATCTTATTAGAAGTCATAGAAGGATGAGGCAGAGGTAATTAGTATTGAGTTTTCTGCTCTCAGAGTATTGTAGTTTGTATAAAAGTATAGCAGATTGTTATACTTTATACTATATTAGCATAGCATAACATATTTAACAGGTTATAATATATTATACCATATTATACCATAGCATACAATGCAACTTCACCAGATCGCATTGATATAAACCTTCAGCTTCTAAATATATTTCTTACCAATATACAACATCTTCATCTTCACCTTCATCTTCATCTTCATTCAAAGATTAGATAATTCAATAGTCATTTCTGTTAATCCAACAATCAATAATAACTCCCAGACCATCTAACAGTATCTTAAAGCCAAATATACGTTAAACACCACCGTCAGCATTGCTGTATATGAGTAAAACCCCTAATAATATAAGCATTTCATCCTAATGCCATCGCACTGTTCTTCCTTATCTCCTGTAAGCTTTCTCGTCCCCCGAAGACTGCCCTTTAGGACCTAATTCATTCTTTCGTTGCTCCTCGTGCAGCTTATGTCGATTTACAGACTTCTTGTCGGAAAACAGATAGAAAAAGATCGATTTTAATCTTAGTCTTCATCTTCATCTCCTAAACTACAGATTCTTCAGCCTGAATTAAAACCAAAGATGTTCTGTAGAAAACCAGGAAATCCAACTCACCCATTCAGTTGATCTACAAGGGCATTGGTATGATAGGAATAATAGGAATAATAGGAATAATAGGAATAATAGGAATAATAGGAATAATAGGAATAATAGGAATAATAGGAATAATAGGAATAATAGGAATAATAGGAATAATAGGAATAATAGGAATAATAGGAATAATAGGAATAATAGGAATAATAGGAATAACAGGAATAATAGGAATAATAGGAATAATAAGAATAATAAGAATAATAAGACTGTGATATTAATAGTATAATAGCATTAATATGCGATCTAAGACTTCAAACTCACGAAACCCCCATTAATCATAGCAGTACATTTCACGCAAGTAGCATGAACAGATGTTCAGAAACTTGCGGAATAACAATGGAAATGACATACAAAATAATTTAGTAAATATGAGAAAAACATTATAGATGAATAGAAAGTATGAGTCGTTCAAACAATGCTGTAAACGATACTTTCTTCTGAAATGATGAATTCCAAATATACTCTCTAGCCCAGCACAATTCAATAGAATAACAATCTTCCATCAATGGAGTGCCCAGAATAGATATAATAAGACCATAATTCATCATAATAATCCTTACCAGGGAACAGAGGCCTCCCAGTAAGTATTTCTGCCAAAACACAATCTACAAACCATATATCAATAACTGTAGTGTACTCTTTAAATAAAACAATGCTCAAGAGATGAATTGCCATCACACTTGCCGTGTTATACTTCATTTATGGCTCACCAAGAAGGAAAGATACATTGCTTTGGACAGAACCAAGTCTAACCGTACTGGTACCAAGAACAGTACATTCAATAGGGACCAAGTCGCTGAAGCCTTGACTGATCCTAAATCGTGGCTTATGTGCTTGTTTGTCTTGAGATTTAACATTCCTAATAGTGCTTTGATCATTTTAGCTACTCAGATAGTTAATGGATTCGGATATGATATGGGCAGTTGGAAACTATGTTCCTGGGAATGCTAACTGGTGGTTTTCATGAACTGCTAGTGCTCGGGCCATTGGTCTGTCAACTTTGAAGGATTCTAGAAAATACAAAGCTGTCGTAATTGCTCTGACTGGTCTGCTTGGTCATTTCAATCTCAAATATCAAATATCAAATATCAAATATCAAATATCAAATATCAAATATCAAATATCAAATATCAAATATCAAATATCAAATATCAAATATCAAATATCAAATATCAAATATCAAATATC